>CABFWB010000957.1:130173-160865 GCA_902151455.1 Timema bartmani
AAGCGAGAGATAGGCGAGAAAAGACAATTTGCATTACAAAATAAATCAGGGACTACGCTACCAAATCCGTCAACTTCTCAGAGAGGTAAGCGAGGAAAGAGGGGTAAGCTAGGACCACAGAAACGTTGCGATAAACGGAGCATGGTTTCCTCATCATCATCAGAAGACGAAGATGACCACCTGAGTTTTGTAGAAACGGATGATGAAGACGGTGAAAAATGATGAAGATGCTCAGTGTTTTGTGTGTGATAAATGGTTCTCCAATGACAAACATGGTGAGAAATGGGTTCAGTGTAGTGTGTCATCGGTGGGGTCACATTGTATGTTGCGGCTATAACAGCAATAGAAAAACATTTATTTGTGAGATTTGTTTTTATGGGTAGCTTTATGAATCTATTTTAATATTTATATAGCTAAATAAACAGATTATGCTAGTTATTAGTGATGCTTCATGACGTTTTGAAGGGGTTGAAAGAGGGAAGCGATATTAGAAGAACTATTACCCTAATATCGTTATTACCTATTTATAAAAATATTAAAAACATACAACTAGCTTTATTATTTTTTTCAATTTCAGTTCAATAAATTATAATTGTTATTGTTATAATATTGTTATTAGAATATAACTGATTAATTAAAAAAAAATTGTTTCCATACTTTCTCTGAAATTCGGATAGCCAAAAAGGCGGACGATGTTTGGGTACTTTCTCTTACTTAGCCAATGCGATAGTAATAGTCATATAAAAATATAATTAATTATGTATTAATATTTTTAGTAACTATTGATTTTGATTAAAAAGTATATACTATATAATATACACTATGCTTATTGTCACCCATCTGAACAATACGGGTTATAACCATAGTAGTAGGGTAAGGATTAAGATGGTAGGCTTAGTGAGAAATGTACCAGCATCTATGTGAAGAGAGAGGGAGAAACCTTTTGTAATATGTCCTCAGTTCCTACTGCCAAGATTGCCTATCACCAGAAAAACATAATTATGAACCTGACACTAAGTCTGCGTGCCCACCAATAGTGTTTTATTTATATAATTATAATATAGATCTATACATATATTTATTTAACTATATGTTAGAGTACTTTTTAATGATGTGTGTAGTTTATACCACTCTACCCACCCTGGTGAACACGTAGGAAAAGGCGTTAGTTTCGTCTATCCTAGTTTTATGGTGACTAAGAGGTCGGGGCTTGAGTTCCTGTTGGGGGTACATACGGTTCTCTTACTTTAGTTCAAATTATTTCCCAAGTTTTCTCCATGCAAATGCGGGTAAACTTCTTAAAGAATCATCCACATAATCGGTAGTCAAATGCTCTAATGTCTTTAGCGTCCCTTTCTAAATAAATTGGCCTGACGATGATGGGAAGTTTGGGGGTTGAATCCCGGTTAAGTGTACTGATGATGTTTTATCCTAAATTGTTTTTCACTCCACTTTCACTCAAAGGTGGGTACACTTCCTCTAAATTACAACCTAACTCAGACTTAACACATTAGCGTAACTATGACATATTATGAGTATAACACGAACAGGTGAATCAAGGTGACAAAGAAATAATATTAATAAAATAATTAGGAACTAACAAACATTGATCTCGTATGACAGTGATAAACTTATTTGTGTTCTTAACCTTTTTACATTCAGAGGTACAACCAAAATAAAAAGTAATCAAAACAAATCAAATCAATATAAAATTAATTTAAAAAAATCAAATCAATATAAAATTAATTAAAACAAATCAAATCAATATAAAATTAATTTAAAAATAAACATTAATTAAATTAACCTTATTCATGATGTCCATAGCTGTCTTCATTTTTTTTTTAATCTTTCATAACAATTTATTAAAGGAACTTCGATATAGCTTTGGTCAAGACGATCCAGTTTATCCTAATAAGCATGAATGGTTAATTTTGGGCTGTGTGGTATCAGAGCCAAAAGCTACTTTTTCTCCAAGTATCTCTAATTTCATTTAGATAGTTTACAATCAAAATACCTTTATCATTACTCTTATAACCAACAACCAGAAAGTCATCGTTGTTCCTTTAAAAGTATTCTCTAATATATTGTTTAATTTCTTTAACAAAATTCAAATATAATAATGAGAGAAAGTTCCGTTCCCTTTTGAGTTAAAAAAGAGAGAAGGTTTAAACATGATTGTGTGTCGTAAAATCCAAGTACTGTCAACTAATACATTATATTATAAAACTGATATAAATATCCAATCTGTCTTATTATAATAGCTCCGGTAATTTGCTGAAAAAACATACTTATATTAATATTTATATAAATAACAGGATTAAAATAATGATTTACTTGCTATCAATAAGAAGAGCATTTTTCAATCAAAAAATTGTGATCTTCTCTTATCAAAGACAAGTCAACCACAGTGCATGCGGTCGGGATCGAACCCTGATACCCCCATCGTCGGCAGACTAGCCTAATAGGTGACTATCATATTAGAGCGTGCGGCCACCGAAGCACGTATTTATGCTCTGTAAGAGTTGTAAGTAAAAGGCTATCATCGTAAAGAAAAATATTAGCTAACCGCGGCATTCCCTTCACCCCCTTCCAATCATTTCCAGAGTGTCTGCACCTGTTGTATGTTTTTAGTAAGAAAGTTGCTCAAAGAGAGACAGGGAAAATTACTAAGTGGTGGGGGAACCTTTACGTTAGTGTTGCCCTGGGAGAAAACCGCTGAACTACGTGTAACCAAATAGATGGCTACAGTAATCTTTTATGTTGGGCCTGTAAAGAAGGTTATTTGTTGGAAACGGTAAAAAAAATTTAATTTTTAAAATCTCATTAATTTTCATAAATCATAAAATTTTTTAATATCAATTGTTTGGATTGTTTTTATTTATTTCAACACTTAGCGTAAAACAGATTATTTGAGTTTTAATTGATGGTTAGCAATACATATTTTAATTTTTTTCTCCACTATTGTTAATTTCTAAAAATACATAAGAAGAGAAATAAAAAAAACGCAAGTAAATTGATATTTTAGTTTTTGAAATATTACTTCCTTCAGATTAACCTGTAGTTTCAATATGCCGACTCTTAACACTGATAGTTTACGATCGTGCAATGGAATATTTTCATCAATATTAAAACTTCATGCTCAATAACAATTTCTTCTAAGTTGTGACAGTTCTACGTTTAATAAAAAATTGATTGAAATGTTATATACATGTGCAAACCTTAATATACAAAAAAACTATTACAGTATTATAATATTAATATAGAGAATGTGTTTATAAAATCCAACTTTTAAGGGAAGACCCATGAGCTCTTATTCCCGATGTTAAAACCACACTAGAACGGGGGTGTGGGGGGGTGGGTGATGATTTAAAGTATGTATTGGAGAAGTGGTTATCATTAGTGTGAATCAAAACCTTATTACTGCTATAAATCGTACTAATTAGCAGCTATTTTGCCATTAAAATCCATTACAGGTTTACGTAGGCACACAGTAAAAGTATTTTATGGATAAATGAGTAATGGGAAATCGAATATTGTCTACTCGTCAAGTTAAAACTCTTTGATGTTTGGTTTTTATAATATCATTTGTCATTGATTTTCAAAACAAAACAGTATCTCAAGTAATAAATTACCTAGTTGAAATGATTACATTATTTATATAGATACGTTTAATAAAATACAAAGGTTACTAACGATATCATTTAAGTGATAGGGATATTAGGGTAGGATTGAGGAAATGCAGCCCCATTAGTGTGAAGAGTGGTTGGGAGAAAAACAGAGAGAATCGCGTGTGAAAAACCACTTCCAGTGCACCTGCCCGGAATTTGAACCCTTAGGGCCCCCACGCACTAGGCGAACTGGTCACGCGATAAGTTGTTGCCGTGACCAAATTACACCGCGATCATGTGTGATCATGTGTGATCATGTGTGATCATGTCAGCAATTTTTCCTTTTCTTTCCCTCAATCAGAAAATGAGCGAGAAGAAAGTAAAAACATTTTTGTACTTGATGAGAAAATGGTGAAACAGAGGGGGGAAAATATTTTAGGTGAATCCTATGCTACAAACGTGTGATGAGAAGGAATTGTTTGCCATATTTTATCAAGATCTTAGACAATGTGAATACACGTTTTTAATAGCATAAGGATGTCATTGATAGAGAACTGAACGGCTTCCATATTGAAAGAAAAATATATTATTGTATTTTGGAAAATCACACTCACTGTACAAACAAACAAACAACTCCGCTGCTCTTCAACTGCCAGTGTAACATCCGGTCACATGCACGCAGCCCGGTATCTCAGTGGCAATGCAGTCAAGTGCGCTACCCGCCATTTAATCATGATGTAACATCCGGTAACATTCACGCAGCCCGGTATCTCAGTGGCAATGCAGTCAAGTGCACTACCCGCCATTTAATCATGTGTAACATCCGGTCACATTCACGCAGCCCGGTATTCCAGTGGAAATGCAGTCAACTGCACTACCCACCATTTAATCATGTGTAACATCCGGTCACATTCACGCAGCCCGGTATTCCAGTGGCAATGCAGTCAAGTGCGCTACCCACCATTTAATCATGTGATCTCAGTGGCAATGCAGTCAAGTGCACTACCCACCATTTAATCATGTGTAACATCCGGTCACATGCACGCAGCCCGGTATTCCAGTGGAAATGCAGTCAATTGCACGTTGTCCCATTAACTATAAACTATAATCATTCTCACTGGTCGAGGGCAATCATGTCATTCCCAATCAACTAGGACAAAATGTAATATGAGTCTAATTACTTAAACCCCTCGTCCACAGGCTCAGAGCTACATGGGAAATGTCAAAATCATTTTGTTTATTCGTTTGTTTAGACAAAAATGGAATTGAGGTGGGTAACGTAAGAATGGTGCATAGGTTTACTTTGCCTTTCCGTGCAAAATCGCTTATTTTATGTGTCATGTTTTCAACTGCCTTTCCACAAAATCTTGTACGTATATTTTAATAACTGAGGTATATACCTGTATCTAGCTGGCTGTGCCTCAGATATATTGTTGATTTACTCCAGCCCATTTATATTACTTTACAAAACAACACTTTTGCTATGTACCCTTGTTACGGCACTCACCTCATTTGGTGTATTTTATCCTCTTAATGCCATATTCTGTCAGGTTTTACGCATCACTGTGTGTTATTAAACATTTAATTTGAAAAATCTAAAACGAATTTACAAAGCGATATGAAACGAGTCCAATTTCAAATTTAATAATAAATTATTAGTGTTGACAGGAAATTGAACCAAGAAAAACTTGTTGAATAAGCTATGTGTAATAACATTATAACTACTGTTTCAAGCTATTTATCGTAAAAAAATTATTGATGGTCTTCTAAGTTGGTAGTGCAATATCATAAATTATATTCTTTTTCAATATCTTCCGATAAAATATTCCAAGGGAAATAAATATCTGTCTTATTATTCACAGACATGCTTTAATTATTTCAAAACCCTTTTTTAGTCCTTTCGACCATAGATTGTATACTTTCTAGTAAAAAAACACTAAACACACCATCAGGTTTCTAAAGTAAATATTTGTTTCCAACATTGAATCATTAATTTATCTGTATGACCAAACAATTTGAGAAACTATAAATTTTCGTAAATGTTATCCTTTAAGTAAATTTTAACAATGATAGCTTATGAGTATAGTGTGAGTTGTGTTACTGAATTTAATAGATTTTGTATTCTAAATAGAACGTGCCTTTTTTAGTTAAAAACTTTGTGATAAAATGGTAGTGAGCTATCCTCTAATAACGGCGCTTGGGGAATTAGGAGGACAATAAGACGAGCTCTTGCTATTGAATTGCATTTATGTTCTATCGATTACTATTGACCTATTTTTTAGTTTATATCAAGCTGAAGGCCTATGACTAATTTTGAGTTGAGCCTCAAAAGCAAATATGAAAATGTTTAAATATTTAATTCTGCAAATATGTCAACAATAAAACTTTAATTTGATCTATATTAAACAAGCTTTATTTAAAATAGATTGTTTATATTAGTTATGTAATAATTTAACAACGATGGGTGTTTAACTATTTTTTTCAATTGTAGAAAATACCACGGAGCAATAGGACTTCAAGAGTGATTCATTTAAAAGATATATATCGTAATTTTATCCTTCTAATGCGTTATCTGACAAAAACACACACTTGAAGACATGTAGAAAATTGCATCACTCTCATTACATTAATGTAACTACATAAAAGGATGGTTAGTAAAACACAGTGCACAGGAAATTAAAGTAAAAATTTAAAAATCTTGAAAACATTATCGAAATAACTGTGATGAGAAATTATTTCTTTGTGGGCAAATTTATATATTATTTATATTTTTAAAAAGATTTTCTACCATAGGTAATTTTCTAGTGATTAGTGCAATAGAATAGGCTACTATGAACAAAAGGAAGAAATAAAGATTATTTCTCAGGATATTTTATAAATGGGTAAAATATGTCTCAGCTTTGATTTCTTTATTAAATATATAAGTAAATTTAATCAATCTTTAATATTCGTGTCAATCATTTATTTAATCTTAAGTTGGCTTAGGTTTGAAGACATTATATTCTTTTGATCCTTTATAACATCGTAGATAATCTTTTTAATAGTTTATATTCTCGGAAACTAAATACTTTATATTACGATATCTTTCAAATTACTTTTTGACTTCTTTCTTATTTTTAAAATATTAGCTACCATTATTTTATAAACTATAAAATTTTTATACAAAAAAATTGGCTTTATATTATCAGTTTTAGAATGTAGGACAAAATATGTGTTATTAATTAAAAAAATTTTTTTTTGCCACAATGCATATTTGTTCCTTCATGGTAGAAATTAGCATCATTAGTACAAATTGTGTTCCTTCAATGACAGTGATGAATCTAAGACCGAGAAACTTAATTTGGTGTCTGTTTTAAAAATAAGTTAATTTGTAGGTCATATTATACTGCTATAGCTTAGTTCCGACGATGAACGTTAAGTAGTTTTGGTATGAATAAATAACATATTTCCGTTTCAAGGACTTTACAATCATAGTACAAATTTAAGAGTAATTGTCTTATCTAACAACTATTTGGCCCCATAGTGCAGTGGTCAGGGTGCCTGGCTACGAGCCCAGGGATGATGGGTCCAATTCCCGGCGGGATCCCTTGAGTATTTTTCACGAAAGAAGAGTTATTCTCAACGGTCGCTAGGGTTTGGTTACTTAGACTTAAGTTAAGTTGAATGTATTTCGACTGGTTTCACATCCTCATACTCACTATCATCATCACATCCTCTCATAGGGACATGGAAAGAACCTCCACAAAAAGGATGTACCGTTAGTACATTGGGGCGTTCCCTGGGCAATGGACGTGGACGGGCAATGGATGGGCAGTACGTTAGTACTGGCTAACCTTTCCACCACTGGGCTACAAGTGATTGAGTCCAGATGCACCTTATTATTATTATTATTATTATTATTATTATTATTATTATTATTATCATCTGACAACTAGAAAAGCTAGTTGACACACTTTCATGTATTCATACGTCAAATCATGTAATCTACAACCGTCACTTTTGATAGATATTATCATTACCTACAAAATAACATAAAAATATGGTAAAATGTTTTCAATTTTGGTCGAAAGAAAATATGTTTGACGCTTCCTTTGAAAATAATTATACTATGTCGAGTATTCCTTGTCGGTTTATCTGCGTGTGCTGACGTATGAGGGCTTGCTGCCCCTCCTTGAGGTGTTCCTACTCCTCCTGACCTCCAGGAGGAAGAACATCCCAGCTAGAGCACCCCCTATCCCTAGAATAGCTAGCACGGGACGGACATCCTGCAGGTCCACGCTGAACCATTGTTCTTCCAGCTTGGCCTTCTTCCTCACTGGCCACGACAGCTTCCTCAGACGACTTGTCAGGCCTCCGTCACGGAGCACGTTCAGGCTGCGCGCGTACAACACACAGAACAAGAGGGATTCGTACAGTCTGATCTTCATACTAAGATTGTTATTTGATAACTGGAAACTCATGTTGCCACAATGACAGGAAATATATATTACATTTATTGTATAGTGGAACCTGGATAGTTCGAACTTGAAGGAACCAGGAAAAAACTCGAACTATACAAAAAAAATTGAATTAAATAAGTTTCTTAAAATGAATTGAAAAAAAAAAACCACAGTTAATTTTGCAACCAAGCTCAACCTTTTTTGTTTGTTTTTCAAAAATGTTGAAAGTGTGTAAGGGGGAATTCCGAAGGCCTTTACAATATCCGATTTCTTTTTAAGTACCTTTTCCACTTCCTTTATCACCGCCACTTTTTCAGCCAAAGCTAATGATTTATAGGACTGTGGCTTGAACAGTGACATATATATATACACTACTGTACAGTATGTACTAAACAAAACTAAAACCAAACAACAAAACAAACAAAAAAATCTCGCAAGTCACAAGAATATTGCTACGACTGGTCATTAAAAACAGTGCACGTAACCGCTCGAGAGGTTCGATCTTGACTAACGGGGTACAGAACTGTACGTGTAAACAAAGACGTATGGGTGAGTGGGGCAGGGGGAAGGACGTGAAGAAAGGTACTGATCACATTCCAATGTCACCCTGTTTTCAAAAATAGAATATCACGGCACCACAACTAGAAGTAGGAAAACAATACTGCACAGTACATTACAACTTAAGAAAAGTTCGAACCAACCGAAACAAAATTCGAACTATCCACGATTGTTTAACATTGTATTACTACAAAATTCTCGGTACCGGGCGAAAAATTTGAATTAAAGACGATTTCGAATTACGGAAGTTCTAGTTAGTCAGGTTCCACTGTATTTACATTATTGAACTATTTTGTTCTTTTTTAGTGCCTCGTCTTGCTACCCGTTCGGGCTATATGCCTATGTACTAATCACACTAATTTAATAGGGATTAGGAAGGATATCTTAGCACCCACATTTGCGTTGCGGGAGAGTGGAAAACCATTTAGGAAAATCTCTCTCAGTACAACCGAACGGGATTGGAACCCACTCTCTCCATCTTCGTAAGTCTAATTCAAACACGAGAATGGTGCGTTATACCACGCGGCCACTGAATCTAGTTGACCTCTAGTTAATAATGTAAAAAGAAATTAGTCAGTCATCCATAAGAAAGTACTATAGAAAACTTTTGATAACTTCTTAAATTAATTTTATGATTGATAAATCAAATAAAACATATTTATATGTAGCCAAAATTTAGTGATTTTTAATTTTTGTTGGTAGTAGAAAGTGGGCTTCTTATAAAAATCAGGGTCTAGAGTCCAATTTTCATAGGAAAGCCCTTTTAGAAAATACAATCATATTTTTGTGTGGCCAAAATTGAAAACATTTAAATATTTTATCGGTATTGTAAATAATATATCAAAATTAACAGCTAAAGATTTCAAGGCAGAACGTATGAATGCATGAAAATAAGTATATTACATTTCCATTTGTTAGCTAAAGGTGCTTTCTATGAAATTTTAACCACACTACTGAATTATAAAGTAAGATATAAATTAGTCCATTCTATGTCGCATTTTAAACCGTTACATGTTGTAGGAATGTTATCTGTGCTAGTGGGGTATAAATTATGAAGGAAGAATTTTCATAAAACATACCTTCGTTTGAGTGTAGGTGGGTTTGGAGTCCAATTTGAAGAAAAAAAATTGAATGTCCTGTCAGGATTTGAGCTTCAACTTTCCTGGTATAAGCAAGCCAGACTAGATTGGATCTACATTTAGACCACGTGCCATACGATAGGGTTTAACAAAAGGTGAACACAGATAGGATACACAACAAAAGCGCTTTAAAAGCAACATACCTAGCTGCATAGCTAGGCGCGTAGAATAAGGCGCCAATCTCGTTTGGCCTGGTTTGCCGGTGACTGGCGATGAGGTATGTAATCTCAGCCAAGTATACTGAGGATTTTTTTCCCCTAAATGTTTCCCCCCTACCTCCACACACATACTTTTAGCTCTCCTCCCCACTCCATCTTCCCCGTACTTTGATTTTTTTTCTCCCACCACTATCCATATTTGTTTAGGATAATTAGCCAGAAAAATGTTAGGTAGAATTTTATAGGAAATACACCCATATTTGTGAGAATGGAGAGTGAGAACCCAAAATTCCACACTTAGGATTGATGAAATACAGTAAGAAGCTTTCACATCACCTGGGTATAATCATGTTGTACTAGAAGAAGGTCTGATTATCCTCTTACACCTAGGGGACAGCGAACCGGGGTAAATTACTCCAACTGGAGTAAAAATGAAACTCTCTGAAGTAATGAGGACTATATAGACATAAATAAAATTAAATAAAAAGGGCGTTTCTTTTTACGACTTAAATTTTTCTTCTGGCAACACTGCATCTGGCCAATGTAATAGACGTGTTTAAGGGACGTCACGCCATGTTGAACTAGAAACAATTTGGTTGCTAAGGCGTTGTCAAGTCCACCAAGATGGTGTGACGTCATCACTAAACACGTCCATAGAGAAACGCAGCCAACATGTTGTGGACGTTATGGTTTGTTGTGACTCGGAATGCTTTATTAGCGTTAATTTAAAGTAGGGTGACTGCATTGCTGTGTCTATTGATGTAGCTCCAGCTATGTTGAGTCATGTTATTGGTTTTTCGCCTTTGGCGAGAGAGAATAATCCAAAAATTGATGTTAAACACTGTGTGGTCCATTGCCAGGCACAACTTGTGAAACATTTGGAAATTGCACTGGATGCCATCATGCATAATGTTATCAAAGTTGTCAATGTTGTCAAATTACATGCACTAAACACGGGACTATTTCGTGAATTATGTAAAGATGGTGAGGCTGAATATACAGACCTAATTTATCATGCAGAAGTAAGGTGGTTCTCACGTGGAAATGTTCTGAACCGAGTGTGGGCTCTCAAAACTGAACTTAACATTTTTATGGTTGATTAAAAGCATGTTCTCGCAGATAAGTTTACAAACTCCTCGTGGGTTGCACATCTCACATATTTAGCTGATATTTTTAAGTATGTTACTGCATTGAAAAAAGAATTGCAAGGAAAAAAAATCAATATAATTTCAGCCAGAGAAAAGATTTCAGCGTTTGGATCAAAGCTTTTATATTGGAGACATAAATCAGGAAAAAACAACAAGATAAATTCCTTTTCAAGGTTAGCTTTGTTTTTGGAAGAGTGTGAAAATATTACTTTTGATGACATCAAGGATACAGTTATAAGGTATCTTAGTTAACTCAAAGAGCGGCTCTCCGTTTACTTTCCAGATCTTGATTCACATACTGTCAGTTGGGCTGTAGACCCCTTTAAATGTGAAATTGATGATGTATCAGAAGAGTCTCGAGGTTTGGCAGAAGCACTTCTTGAATTTCGATCCAATAATAAAGTACGTATTGAATTTGAAAACAAAGCAGATCTGTCATATTTTTGGATTTCAACAGCTGCAAAGGCTTTCTAAATTAAAAAAGAGGAGGGAGTCAAAAAGTTGCTGCCTTTTGTGACAACCTACATTTTCGAACAAGGATTTTCCACTCTAATGAACATAAAAACAAAACAGAGAAATATATTGGACCCAAAAGACAGTGTCAAAATTGCTCTGACATCAAAACGCCCCAATTTTGATCTTATTGTATCAAAAATGAAACATCATTTCTCCAGTGCCTAAAGTGAAGAAGTTTTCAAAAACATCCTTTTGTTTATACTTTTAATATCTTTAATTGTATTCTCCGTATGAAAATAAATATATTCAATAAACCTTTTAAATTTGAATAATATATTCTATGATTTTCTCCCTTTCAAATCAAGGGGGTAACGTCAACGTTAATATATTTTGGGGTACTAGGTAAAAAAGTTCCCCAACCCCTGTCTTACACTCACTTGTGACTGATAAAACCTAGGTAGGAACTGTCCCGTATCATGAATATCACCAGGCTGTAATAATAGAAGTTCTGACTGTTATCTTATACTCACTAGGGACTGTCCCGTCTAATGGGTATCACCAGGCTGTACTGGTATAAGTTCTGACAATCATTTAGCACTCACTTGTGATTGATATAAACCCAGGTATGGACTGTCCCGTCTAATGGGTATCACCAGGCTGTACTGGTAGAAGGTTTGAGGCAACGCTGTCAATTTGCACTTTGCGTTGTCCAGGAGGCCCGAAGCAACGTCACTGGACAGCAGGAACCCAAAAAATGTCGCGCAAGCACGGCTCAGACCAGACAGCGCGTCGCTCACGATAATACTGGGATCCTTCTCCAAGTTGGCAAAGAACACCTTCCTGATATAATGCTTGGATTGCTGAGGAAGAAACAATCAAATGGATAATTTTATCATTCTTGACATGATTAAGGTTTAGAGCAAGAGAATGGAAGTTAATGATAGTATTTTAGCAGTCTTTGCCACAAGATCCTTATGTTGCCAGAATAAATAAAATATTGATTCAATAGTTGCATTTAGTTTTATTTTCTAAAGGAAGGTCTGAGAATAATGAAAAAGTCCCTAGTGACAATAACCCAGGATTATTAAGCAACATCAAGATATAAAAATGTATTAGAACTATTTGTTAGCCAAAACTCAATGTGAAATATTCTTCTTCTTAAGTAAAAAACCTGAAGGTTGGTTTAATTTCTATCCCCCGGAAATGGGCATGCACTCAGACCTTCAACTGGTTAGTGCTACTCTCACCTCTCTGTTAGATACCTCATGCACTAAAGAAGTTCAGTAAGCTGACTTCCACACTGAATTTCTATGCACGAGTGTAAAGAGCCTACTAATTGTGCCCAGGGATCTCTTACATGCCACAATTGACGTGAGACTGACGGTTTTACTTCCCCTCCGAAAGCAGTTGTTCTACGTACTTCTATCGTGCAAGAAAAATACGTGGACTTTGTCTAGTTTTGAACCCACGAACATTAGGTCCTGATACGAGCCGAAGACCATTGATGTTGACTAAGCAATATTAATAATACTAAAATCAGACTTTAGAAAATAAAATTCTAAGGCGAATTTGATTTAAAATATTAACAACAATATTTATAACTAAGAAACGGAGATATAAGTGGTCTAGCAAAATATTTAATCTCCGTTATGTATTATAATCTTTTAAAAATATTTTTAAAGAAAATTATATCAACTTTACCTGTAATATAACGTTTAGAAAGCTATCTTAGGGGAATGTTCAATCAAACATTACTCGAAAAGAGACACAGAATTGCGACAGTATGCCCTTAGTGCATGAAGAAGTAAAATTTATTTGAAACAAGAACAAAAGCTGGTATGTATTAAAGTATGTATTAAATTGTTGTGCAAACAACAAAAATCACACCCGATTCAGTGGGGATGCGGCTAAGGTTTGTCGCACGATGAAACTTCTCAGTTCATGTTCGCTTATCTTAGATCCACTCAGGTCAATCAGAAAAAAGTTTAGAAGCAAGTTATTAAATGAGGCTCACTTGATCCGCTCAGCTCATCTCAGCCACTTAGGTCAGCCCAGTATTGTCGAGGAGAAATATTTGATCTGAAGGTATAATCAGCAAAGAAGACTTATACAGCCGAGGTGGTCGCAATTAGAGCGCATGCGTAATATTGGTTAGTAGAAAACTTGATGCGTAGCAAGTAAACGTTAGTTATGTTTTGCTCCATTCACGCAGGTGGTTTTTCGTACTTATCTAATTAGAAAAACGTATCCCAAAATAACGAGCGACATATCTACCACTCACATTCACATTACCTTTTTGCAGTGAATAGTTAATTTACTTTACATCCATTACTGTTTCCAGCCTGTGGTCAGTGTCAGTTTTTTATTCAAGCAATCTATTTTTCACTACAGGTTGGCTAGGTCTGCCGTAACTTAATATACATGATAATCTAGCTTAAGACTGGGAGAGGCACAGCATCCAATCCCCGGTCATTAATTTATCGCTATTAAAGTGTAAACCCACATTTCAACAATGATAAAGTTTCGGCCATGCCTGTAATCGAACCCAGGACACTAAGGTCAGTAGACAAACATGCTATTGGCTGAGCTAAGGTGTCGAATAACGAATATTCAATGGTATCCACATATACTAAGCTTATTTCATAAAATGGTTTGTGTTCGTATAGATCACAACTTTTAATATACATATTTTTTAAAACAACCAACACTTTTTTAAATTATAAATACGACTTGTATTAATAAACTTATCCATAAAATTATTATTTATAGCTAAGATGTTTGTTTTAGTTTTGTTTGATGGACAAAAATTTCACTGCTAGTATATATTAAGCACATGCGTATTTACTTTAATAGCTCTCAAAATTATGACCTGTACTTTTACCGAATTACGCACCAAATTCCCTATTAGCTGCTTGTTTTACTAATAGATTCACCATGATAGTTGTACACATGGTAATAATAGCTGTGCGGGACTAAGCACCGAAATATCACCTCTGTTTTCGGAGTATTACATTTTCAGGAAGCTATATTTAAGAATATAAAGAGGTTTGTATTGGTTGAGAAGCATTCTTCTTTGAGATATAAATGATACGAATAAAAATAATTAGTGACAACTTATTGCAGAGCAACTAAAGTGTAATGGAAGGCCCAACACATTGTCTTTACGGATTGTCAAGTCAGCCAAAATTGGGGAAAAATTTCTAATTCAGGCATATTTTGTGTACCCAAAGACTCAGGGGATTTGTTTCAAATCCGCGGTATGAAAAATAAAGAGTAACGGCTTCCTTTTCATCTGAATTGTCCCTTTTGACTGATGGACGCTGCTTGTCTTATTCAATCGTTATGGGGTACAAAGGCATGAACGGTTCTGGAGTGGTGCCAAACCGAACAAGTGCGCAACAACTTGAGGGCATAAACCTTATCGTGTCTGGTTTGCCGGTGACAAGGAAATTGTATTTTGAATCCCAGCCGGGGGTACGTACCAAAGGCGGATTTTCCTAAATGTTTTCCCTACTCCCTTGGCTCATAAATAAAGGTAAATTTTAGTACATTCCTTACTCATAATTATTGCAAAAGTGTAAATATGTTGATAGGCCAAACGTAATAGCGATAGGGGACGAAAAATAAAATTAAAAAGCAGTACCATTTTAAGCCTCCTTTAACTCTTATTCAGAGCAACACTCTACAATATTTACCCCTCCTTTTATCCTTATCCTTATACCATTCACCATACTTCTTTATTTATTTCCATCCACCCTTTATTTCTCTACAATTTAACATTAATAAAGCAACAAAGGCTGCGTATAACTGATATGCCCTGCATTTAAAGGATTACTACCTCTAACCATATGCTTGTAAATAACACATTAAGAAACTGGCCCATTCCATTCAATTTCAGGTAGGTGACGTCTTGTATTTAGTATGGCGCCGCACTTGAGGCGTACTAAATCTGACTATGAAACTAGCCCTAAGACTCAATGTAAGGAGAATATAAATTAGTGCAAGATGGAGAAAGACATCTGATTGGCTGATAGTGTGACATCACTCAGTAAAAACAAGGCTAAGAGTGTGACATCACTCAGTACACAAGCCAGCGTATTACATACACAAATGTATATGAAAGACAAATTAAGTTTTTTTAAATCAGGGACTTTAAATAATAGATAATACTTTAAAGGCCACACCCAATTTTCAATAACTGACGTTATCACTCCACTTATTTAAAAAAAATGCTTGTGTAGCTGTCTTAGTATTAAAATGCTATAACTGCTGTAAACAATGACATAATCAAATTCCTCCACGTGGCACTACCTTTCTATTCTCTTTACATTGCTAAGACCCACGTTTAGAAGCCTGTACTCCTGAGAGCCCACGCTAACTCCAAACTGCATATTTGCTTTCTCTATGGCGTCCTCCAAGGAATTAAATGGAAGGGACAGTTCCTTCGACGAGAAGAAAGAGACCAGTGCCCCGGAGTAGGCGTTGAGCAACACGATTCCGGTCAAATAGGCCGTGAACATAACCAGGCGGGCGGCGTTAGAACTTAGGGCGATGCTGTAGCCTAGAACAAAGGAATAATACATAAAGGAAGGGCGTGATAGAGAGGACAGGTTGATAAAACAAACAACTAGCTACCAAAAGTGACAGCTGCAGATCACATGACTTGCTGTATGAACATAGTTTGAGTAACTTTTTTGACTGTCATATACAGTTCCTCCACACACGTTTCTACAGTTTTATTTACTATTTAATTCATTTGATAATTTAATGTAGGATGGCATCTTTTAAATAGATCCAAATCCATTTGTACTATACAAGTTTAAATATAAATCAATTATTATTATGTATTTAGCAAACAAATAATCATTGATTTGACTATTGCTTTTAAGAACATGAACCTACCCAAATATGTAGACACTTAGTCTAAGGCATCAGACTCGTCTGTTTCCTGACAATAGGGATATTGGGGCTTAAATCCTGGCCAGGTGTAGTGAATTATTGTTCCCATTACGGTTTACCGCTCTCCATCCACGCAAATACACTTTTTCTTAATATTAGACTTAGTGGCGTTTTTCTGTATAGTAGTGACTTATCAAGACAAATACAGGAAAATCACAATAACCAAACCTCGGGCCGTTAATTGATTTGGTAAAATTAAAAACTAACAATTTAATAATGGTACAGTTTTGTTCCAACTGGGAATCAATGTTTTTAGCCTTAAAATTATTTATTAATGATTAAGATAAAGTGTCAAACCAGAAATAATATAATTCAATGCTTAAATATATATTAACAAATTAATTAACTTAATGTGTTCATACGTCACCTAATGTGATCTTCAAATTACCACTCTTGATAGATACATTTAAAATAAAGCTAATAATGTAATACAATGTTAGCAATATTGGTCCGACTCTGTGGTGTGCTGGTCAGAGTTTCTGGTCCAGAGGTCTCTGGTTCGATCCCCAGCGTTTATAGTTTTTCTGTGAAGCTGAGTGTCTGGAACGGGGTAAAAACTATCCTCATGTGGACAAATGAGTATCTACTCGTGTTAAGAAGAGCAGCCTCGGTCTAGTAAGCTGAGATTAACAGCCATAGGGCTATTTGTGCCGATAACATGACTCCCACTGTTCACAAATGTGGGTACTATCTTCGAAAACATATGGCGGGCGCTCGGTCGGTGTAGCTCGCTTGCGGGCTGATGCAATGAAGAAGTTATCAATGTTTGTCTCTTCTTCTAAAATGCTCTTTCTATGAAAATTAGACTGTAGAACTTTGCAAATAAGAAATGCATTTAATTACATCACTGCTTAGTTACTTTTTATTAGTTATATCGTAGTCTAACCAAGCAAAATAAATGAAACAAAGTTTTTCATTACAATTTTCAACATCTTTCACACATTATGAATTTCTTATCTGACCAGAGTTATGCACGCCTCTGACTAAAAGATCAACATATTATAATAAAGAGATGAATATCTGGGGGGNTGAAGTTGAACCGGGTTTTCCTAGTCAAATAAGTAGTTATTTTTGATTCACTCACTTCATCTTATAGATAGGTGCCAAACAAACCTTGTACATACCACTAAGTTTTGTAAATAATAATATATTTGTAATAATACATAGTCCGATGAACAAAATTAATGCAGATTTTGATATGACGTCATAAACTTTTTACAATACTTTATTCCCTTTTATCACGCCTTGATTAGCACAACACCGAATCTATATTAAGATTAAGAACAACTGTATATTTTACAAAATAACAGGTAATAGTTTCTATTTCTTTTATGAATAGCTAGAATTTGTACGTTGTGTTAGACAAGTGATATTCAACCTGAGGTATGCAGGGACACATTAGGGGTAGGTAAAATTTAATAAATATATATTACATATATTTCTCATTTAAAACTTATTAGTAATAAACATTATTTTTGATGTAATTTATTTTAGATGTAGTCCGACTCCTTAGCTTAGTCGGTAGCGTGTCTGTCTACTCAGCTAAGGGTCTCAGGAGCACTTCCTGGCATGCTCAAAAAATGTCTCATTGTTGCAATGTGGGTTTCCACTTCCAGAGTGATGAATTAACGATCAGGGAGCTGGATGTTGTGTCTGTTTTAGATTTAAGTTAGTTTATAAGCTGTGTCCAGATATAATCAGTCGGTTCAGAAAGTGCACGTTAAGTTTCTCAAATAAATGTAAAATAAAATAATTTATAAAAACGCATATTACAGATTATACAAAACTTGATATGGAACAACAATTTTTTGGGGTACAAAGTTGAAGATGAACCACGTCTGAGAGTACGCGAATAGTAATGAATATCACTGAGCTATGCCATGACCTCTAAAACAAAGGTTCCTAAGCAGAGATTCACGAAGAGTCCTGTGGATATCTACGAACCATCTATTGAAGAAGAACTACTTATAGGAATGTCTTTTGATTCAACATTGGAGATATCATTAAATTACCATTGTTGGAATTTTGATTTCCATATTTCCTCGGTGTACCATGATGTTTCCAAAAGGGCAATAAAGTACTTGATGCTATTTGCCACCACTTATCTGTGTGAAACCACGTTCTCAGCTCTTGTACATATTAAACATAAATATAGAAACATACTTAGTGTAGAACGAGACATACGATTGATATTTTACACTTCGTTGATTCTGACTTTCGAAGGTTGACGACCGAAAAACAGCACCGTTTAGTGAGTGGTGTCGGTGACCTGGTGGTCTAGGGGTAATGTGTTGGATTTCTGTGCTGGGGGTTCAGGGTTCAATCCTCGGTCCCGGCACAGATTTATCTGATTATCTAACCCTTCCTTCATCTCTGACAAGACATGTATTAATTACAACTTGTGAATGTGTGGAATGCCAGGCCTTCACCGTGGTTCGGATCCCACGTTAAAATGTAGGTCCTCTATTTCATCTCACAATCACCCTTCCATTACACATTAGTGTGAGTACAACCTGAAAGGATCTTGAGACGCGATGTTAATAATAATAATTAGTGGTTTTTTAGCACTGCGTCTTACTACCCGTTCGGGTTAAACGCTTATATACTAATTACGCTAGTGATTTGAGGGACTAGGAATGTTATAATTAGAAGAAGTGTATCCACATTTGCGTGAAAGGTGAGTGGAAAACAATTTTTAAAAACCTCCTTACTATACGTAGCCAAGATGCGAACCTTGATCTCCCCGTCATTGGCATTACACTCTACTGCGAAAGTTGCGTGTTAGACCACGTGGCTGCCGAACCAGGCTAGTGAGGGTTGAATATCACAATATTATTATTATTATTATTAGCACCGCGTCTTACTACCCGTTCGGGTTATACGCACTTACGCTAATGTGTAATGGTAGGGTGATTGTGAGATGAAATGGAGGACCTACAGTTTAACGTGGGATCCGAACCACGGTGGAGACCTGGCACTCCACACATTCACTAGATGTGATTAATACACGTCTTGTCAGAGGTGAAGGAAGAGTTTGGCATTCAGATAAATCTGTGCCGGGATCGAGAATTGAACCCCGGACCCTTAGCACAGAAGTCTGACACCTTACCCCTAGACCACCAGGTCACCCTGAATAATATCACAATACACACTTAATAAACTACACTTTTTAATAATAGTCCAAAATCTAGTTTATATTTATTTTATTAATTTGAAATGTATTACATGCTACTATAAATGTGTGTGTAGGTTTTTAATTTTCTCGTGTGGTGGAGGAGATAATGTAGACCTCAGCAAAGTATCATCGGCGTCAGAAGGTTCGGAATCTGGAAGAGCTTTGGAAACATTTCTCTAAAGAGTGTACACGACTGGCCAAAGTTTGGGAAACACTGTTGTAGAATGTGTTTTTTTTTATCACCACATCTTACTACCCGTCCGGTTAATACGCTTATATACTGTAAACGCTAATATGTTAGGGATGTGGAATGTTGAATATTTGATGTAATGTACCCGCATTTGCGTAGAGGGAGAATGGAAAAAAATTAGAATAAAAACCCTCAATAAACACTCTCGGTATTTGAAATCTGATCTCCCCGTCATCGGTAATCTAGTCTATTGCGAGAGTGATGCCTTAGACCATGCATCCACCGAAGCAGGATGTATACCTTATTTAATACCTGTATGAACAGTCGTGAACATAAAGAGTAGCTAGTAACAAACCTTGCTGGCAGAAGGCAGAGAAAACGTAAAAGTGCATGTCCCACTGAGAGTACGGGGTGTTATCTTCCATTCTGAGACTCCTCGACACCCGCAGGATAGTATCTAAAGATACCGTCACCAGGATCGGGACTATCGTGAAGGTGACCCAGAGGGCACCGCTGAACGGTTCAAGGTACAGGAGCCAGTCTGCAGCGACCCTCTCAGGGGTGAGGATATACACGTTCACTCTGAAACAAACGGCCGTTGTTTGGACAGCTAGTTTATTTGAACTACCCGTCCGAACTTTTCCATTGGTTTGGACAGGCCACCCTCTGAGGGGTGAGGATATACACGTTCACTCTGAAACAAACGGGCGTTGGTTTGGACAGGACACCCTCTCAGGGGTGAGGATATACACGTTCACTCTGAAACAAACGGCCGTTGTTTGGACAGCTTGTTTATTTGAACTACCCGTCCGAACTTTTCCATTGGTTTGGACAGGCCACCCTTTCAGGGGTGAGGATATACACGATCACTCTGAAACAAACGGGCGTTGGTTTGGACAGGCCACCCTCTCAGGGGTGAGGATATACACGTTCACTCTGAAACAAACGGGCGTTGGTTTGGACAGCTTGTTTATTTGAACAACCCGTCCGAACTTTTACTTTAATGGAGTAAGCGCTGAATAAGTTAGAATTTATAAGAAATGTACCAGTATTTGTGTGCAGTGAGTATTGAAAATGATTAAAGAAAAAAAACCTTAGTACATCTGGCTGAGACTCGAACTTTGACCTTCCCTTTACCAGAAATTTATGGCCTGATAAAATGTAAGCCTTTTGTTCACATACCTACTCACTGGTATGGCTAAGGTGTCAATCTCATCTCGTCTTAATTCCAGCGATGAGAATGTTGGGAATCAAATATCGGCTGGGTGTGATGAGATAATTTTACCCAAAGTATTTTTCACTCTATTTTTACGAAAACTCGAGTACATTTCCTTTAAATTTTACCTTCCTTACTCCGCCCACATTAACATAATGGCTAGCCTGAATGGATTGTAAGAAGAGGGGCAAGTATTTACGAGTATTTGTTAGATTTGTTATTGGCACACTCAAGTTTTACCGGAATCTTTAGAACGGATGGTTTGTGGATCAAGGTGAAACGTTTGACCTATATAAAAACGACAGTTGACGCCTGAACATAGAACAGTAAAAATTATCTGATCCAAAATTGTTGGTTTACTACCCACTACCTATCTATTACAAGCTGATGTCAATACTAACCAACCGAAACTTCAATTTTTAGATGCATGAAAGGCTATGTGTCATTCTCGAAATAGACTGGACTTACCATTTTTTCATGAAAATGACTTTGAGGGTACTTTAAATTATGGAAATATTCCATTTATTATAATTTCTCCACAATTATTATTATTATTATTACTATTAGCACCGCGTCTTACTACCCGTTCGAGCTATACACACTTACGTTCGTGTGCAATGGTAGGGTGATTGTGAGATGAAATGGAGGACATAGAGTTTAAGGTGGGATCCGAACCACGGTGAAGGCCTGGCATTCCTCACATTCACAAGTTGTGATTAATACACATCTTGTCAGAGGTGAAGGAAGGGTTTGGCAATCAGATAAATCTGTACCGGGACCGAGGATTGAACCCCGAACCCCCAGAAAAGAAGTCCGACACCTTACCCCTAGACCGTCAAGTCCGCAAATATTTGAGATAAGAAATAACTTATCTTTATCAAATTGTAGTACCTTTAAAGATAAAAAATCTTTTATTTGAAATATATTTTTATAAAACCAATAATTTCTTAGCTTTAATCAAATGTATATACTTTATAATTCTGGTATTTGAAAATTAAATTTATTCTTATGTTATTTAGTGGACAAAGATGTTTCTCTTTATTATTTTTTTTTAAACAGTGTTCCTAGTCCTTAATGCCTTAGAATAAGTAATTAACAGTGTATATTACTTCATTTATAATCTTTGGTGCAGTTTTCAAACAACCATATATATACCTACGCATTATTTCGTTTCACAAATCTTAAGAGCTTTCAATAGAGATCTATTTTAAGATAGAACAGACAGACATTCTGTGCTGTGAAGTGCACCGTACCATTTATTTTTTTTAAGCACAGAGTTTTACTACCAGTGCAGGTTATTCGTCCATGTAATAATTACTCTAATGTGCTAGGGATGAGAATGGTTGAATTTTAGAGGAAGTGTTCCCATATTTGCGTGTAAAAAGGGTGAAAAACCATTTAGGAAGACTCCTCTTTATTACACCCAACCAGGATTTGAACTCCGATCTCACCATAATCAACAGTCTAGTCTATTACGAGATTAACGCCTAAGAACATGCAGCCACAGAATCGGGTTTTAATATTATTGATTCAAAGTCACATTTCACTTTCTTGCCTGGCATAGTGCTGCGATTCTTTTTTACAGCGAGTGTTATTGGTCGTTCCATTAGAAGCAACGATTACCGCTCGTCTGACAGTAGCTGTGGAGTTGTAGTTGACACCTGAAGCAACAATTACCGCTTGCCTGATAGTAGCTGTGGAGTTGTGGTTGACACCTGAAGCAACAATTACCGACCGCCTGACAGTAGCTGTGGAGTTGTGGTTGACACCTGAAGCAACAATTACCGATTGCCTGACAGTAGCTGTGGAGTTGTGGCTGACACCTGAAGCAACAATTACCGCTCGCCTGACAATAGCTATGGAGTTGTAGTTGATACCGGAAGCCACAATTACCGCTTGCCTGACAGTAGCTGTGGAGTTATGGTTGACACTTGAAGCAACAATTACCGCTATCCTGACAGTAGCTGTGGAGTTGTGGTTGACACCTGAAGCAACAATTACAGCTTGCCTGACAGTAGCTGTGGAGTTGTGGTTGATACCGGAAGCAACAATTACCGCTTGCCTGACAGTAGCTGTGGAGTTGTGGTTGAAACCTTAAGCAACAATTACCGCTTGCCTGACAGTAGCTGTGGAGTTGTGGTTGACACCTGAAGCAACAATTACCGCTTGCCTGACAGTAGCTGTGGAGTTGTGGTTGAAACCTTAAGCAACAATTACCGCTCGTCTGACAGTAGCTGTGGAGTTGTGGTTGACACCTGAAGCAACAATTACCGCTCGCCTGACAGTAGCTGTGGAGTTGTGGTTGATACCGGAAGCAACAATTACCGCTTTCCTGACCGTAGCTGTGGAGTTGTGGTTGACACCTGAAGCAACAATTACCGCTTGCCTGACAGTAACTGTGGAGTTGTGGTTGACACCTGAAGCAACAATTACCGCTCGCCTGATAGTAGCTGTGGAGTTGTGGTTGACACCTGAAATACCGCTCGTCTGACAGTAGCTGTGGAGTTGTGGTTGACACCTGAAGCAACAATTACCGCTCGCCTGACAGTAGCTGTGGGGTTGTGGTTGATACCGGAAGCAATAAATACCGCTTTCCTGACCGTAGCTGTGGAGTTGTAGTTGACACCTGAAGCAACAATTACCGCTTGCCTGACAGTAACTGTGGAGTTGTGGTTGACACCTGAATCAACAATTACCACTTGCCTGAGAGTAACTGTGGAGTTGTGGTTGATACCTGAAGCATCAATTACCGCTTGCCTGACAGTAGCTGTGGAGTTGTGGTTGACACCTGAAGCCACAATTACCGCTTGCCTAGCAGTAACTGTGGAGTTGTGGTTGACACCTGAAGTAACAATTACCGCTTGCCTGGCAATAACTGTGGAGTTGTGGTTGACACCTGAAGCAACAATTACCGCTCGCCTGACAGTAGCTGTGGAGTTGTGGTTAACACCTGAAGCAACAATTACCGCTCGCCTGATAGTAGCTGTGGAGTTGTGGTTGACACCTGAAGCAATAATTACCGCTCGCCTGATAGTAGCTGTGGAGTTGTGGTTGACATACTGACGGACTACAGTTTCTGACTATGTGAGGTACATCAAACGCACCTGCGATGCAAGACAGGAACAGTGACGCCAACTCTGTCCTTATTATTCTGGTTCAGAGTGATGAGGGTTAACCCAATTTCCAAATGCCCTTGACTCAGTTTATCCATCAAACTGTTTATGGATTCTTGGGATGGTGACGTCATATTTAAACTAAAAAAACAAGAAGGAACAGATTCTATCAACTATGCATTATTTATATTTTATATCTGTATATAAGTTTATTTAGTGTGTCGTTGATTAAGATGTGAAAGGATGAGATTCAGTATGTGAGCTCTTTTGTTCTTTACATGGGAATGATAGTTCAATTAATTTAAGCTACTCTCTCTTAATATGATACTCTAGATAAGCAAGATTAATTTGTTAATATCCAGAATAGTGGGAATGAAACGTACCGTATTTATTTTTTAAATATCATAGTTATTTTATTATGTTAATTTTACTATTATTACTACTCTTATAGTCCAATCTTCATAATAATGATATTATCTGAGAGCTATAATAATTAGTAGATCTCTTTTAACGCA
The DNA here is from genome assembly GCA_902151455.1 of Timema bartmani. NCBI lineage: Eukaryota > Metazoa > Arthropoda > Insecta > Phasmatodea > Timematidae > Timema > Timema bartmani. The sequence goes on from CABFWB010000957.1 coordinate 154,848, forward strand.
ATCATGCGTCAAATAATATTATATTCAGCTATTACCTTTGATAGATATTATCCATACTTGTAATCATAAAAAAATATGATCAATGCTGAGTGCACCAAAATATGTTTGTATTTTCTAAAAAGCCCTTCCTATGAAAATTGGACTGTAGTATCTGGTACCAGTTACCTAATATACCTTACCCTCACATAAAGGAGGATACGTTGTCTCTTTAATAATACGACGGCTAGAGTTATACGCTTATATTATAGATACTCTAATAGTGTAGGGATCAGGAAGGAAGCTTTTAGAGGTAATGTACCAGCATTTGCGTGGAAGAGTAGTGGGAAGCCATTTTAGGAAAATCACCCTCAGTAGACCAAACAGGGATTGAGAACCCAATCTCCCCGACCTCAGCGGGTCAATTTAACATAAGAATGACGCCTTAGACCATTAATCCATTAAATTATGTATTAGTTCAATTAAAATTTCTACTCTAAACAGTGTAATATAAAGGATTGTTATGAGGAGGTTAGTTTAACAGAATGGTATCCATATTAACATTGAGAAGTGATAGTAAAACCAAAGTGACAAATCACATCCAGAATAACACCATTACAGCACACCCAGCCAAGATTCGAGCTTAGACTTTAAATCATTGTAAACCCATTCTATCGTGAAACAGATGCCTTAGGCCATGTAGCCAGTTATATGATTTTTATAACGTAAGTAACGTACTTAGATTTTACATATACTTAAATTGATTGGTATAACTTCTTGGTCATTTAAATCAAGATAAAAAATAAAATACATAACAGGCCAGATAGTTTATTTAAGGCAAAATCATCACTATCATAAATTATGAAGTAAATTAAAACAGGTACAATAACGTTTCTAAAAATCATCAGTGAGATTGGTACAATGATACTGTTCTGAAATTATTAAATTAGCAGAAAACAAGGAAAGAAAAATAATCTGTGATGATAAAATATTTTAAGTAGAAAATTAGGCAAATTGACTTGATTGGAGTTATACCTTAAAAACGTTAACAAAGGCAGTTAATAAATGCAAATAACTTTGAATAAAAATATTTAAAGGTTGTATGAAAGGTTTGACTTATCAAAGGTAATATGTCAATTTGTATGCTATCAATAATGAACTTATTAAATGAATATTATATATACTAGTAAATTGTTAGAAAACAAGTTAACAAGGGAACCTATGTTCTGTAATAGTTAAAATATTCCAAGCAGTTACAGTGTAAAATGATTATTAATAATTTCCTGCACGTAAATATATTGCACTGTGTTAACATCTGGAATAACATTCTTGTCCCAATTTGAAGGTAAGCTTGATAGTTTGGGTGTTTTTCCTAGTATTTAAGTTTGTATACATTTAACTTTCAATCATTCATTTTTATTTTTATAACTTGATTAAACTTTAAATGTCGTTTTTGCTTAATATCTCTTCATATCCTAATATTTAGTTAGTTTATATTTATAATAACATAAATATTTATTAACTTTACACTGGTTTTGTCTCAGACCTTATATAATGGCGTAATCACAGAAACATGTCGTCACCCAACCAAGATTAGCATCACTATATAAGGAGACGAATTAAAAAAAACATATGTATAGGGAACGTCACTTTATTACAAACTTTTCAAAATATCAAATTTCATTTTTTGTTATACTTGTCTGATATTAACCAATTACAGAGTAAGTATAGCCTGGATGACAAACATCCGTTGATTTCCATTAAAACTCATTAATTAATCTATTACCTCGATTTGAACACAAGCACATCTTATAAACGATTGACTCGATTAACAAGTTTGTACCAGATCATTTATACATATTTTAATAATTTTTTGAAAGAAGTTACTTGTTATGTCATAACATAATATGTTTCATGTTGATATTTTACACTGTTTATTGTCTTTCGCACATATGTAAAGTGTATAAATAACAATCTAATCAAACTAATTAACCTTTCTATTAATCATATTTATACTGTCACTTCATGGAATATTTTAACTATTACAGAACATAAGTTTCCTTGTTAACTTATTTTCAAACAATTTACTAGTATATATAATATTCATTTAATAAGTTCATTATTGATAGCATACAAATTTACATATTACCTTTGATAAGTCAAACCTTTCATACAAACTTTAAATATTTTTATTCAAAGTTATTTAAATTTATTAACTGTCTTTGTTAACGTTTTTAAGGTATAGCTTCAATCTAGTCCATTTGCCCATTTTTCTACTGTCATTTGTTTATCAGCCAATCCTATAACCTGCTATTACTTAAAATATTTTATCATCACAGATTATTATTATTTTCTTGTTTTATGGTAATTTAATAATTTCAGAACAGTATCATTTTAACAATCTCACTGATTATTTTTAGAAACGCTATTATACATGTTTTAATTGACTTCATAATTCATGATAATTAGGTTTTTGCCATAAATAAACTATTTTGCATGCTATGTATTTTATTTTTTATCTTGATTTAATTGGCCAAGAAGTTATACCAATCAATTTAAGTCCAAATAACATCTAAGTACGTTCTTTATATTAAAAATAATATTTCTCCTTAATACAACTATAATAAATATCACTGAAATTTTATGATCACTAAACTAGCATGTAGAAGTAGCGTGTACTTTATATTTCATATTATACTTTAGCTTGTTGTATATATTCGACACCTTAGCTCAGTTGGTAGTGTGTTTGTCTACTGAGATAAGGTTCCGAGTTTGAATCCCTACATGGTTGGAAATGTATCGTTGGTGAAATGTGGGTTTAACCTTTCACAGTGATGAATTAACGGACGGGGACTGGATGTTGTGTCTATTATAGTCTTAAGTTAGATTATAAGGCATATAACGCTACGACAGACTTATCCAGCCGGTAGTGGAAGATATTTGGCTTGAATAAAGAACTGACCGCAGGCTGCAAACCGTAATGGATGTAAAAAAAGCTTTTAGTATAGTAATAATAATATGGCGCGTTTATGGTACATCACTTGTAGTCAAATTTCTGCAAAAATCAGTTAGTAGGGTCTACCTATTTACCTTTGCCCGGGGGACGCCTACGTGTTCTAATCATACATTCATTGTTCCGATGAGATATGATGAAATGAGATGATGGTTATATTGATAGTGAGTATGAGGGTGTGGAACCAGCGGGAATACATTAGACTTAACTTACGATTAATAAACCAAACCCTGATGAACTTTGGAATAGTTCCCATTTCGGGAAAGATATCCAAGTTACCAGCCGTGAATCGATCCTGGGACTCCTAGTCTTGAATCCAGGTGCACTGACCACTACACCACAGGGCTGGTTAGTTTGTGGTATAATGTATGTGTCTTTTGACTTACTTGAAATTCATTCGTACTTGCAATGCAGAGAAAATCTCTCCAAGAAAAGCATTAACAGCATATAGATGTTTGTTTTGACTTTCCACCAGCGATTCCTGAAAAAAAATATATATTTTTTTTTATTAGTAGATCAAAATGCATATCATAGCCTACCAGCCGATCTCTTCATGTGATCTACAAAGATAAATTCAAGTTGATCAACATCATTTATCAACCCGCACCAATGGGCGTGCAGAAAGTTCGTTGGTCTCAAACGATTGGGTTTTCCGTTAACAAGAATGCCTGGATTATAATACCATCCGAAGGTAATAGGTTATTGTTTCCTTAACTGTTTCCTACTCCTACTCCACCCAAATGTGGGTACATTTACTCTAATATTTATCATCCTCTTTAGTTTAAATATTCGATTCACATATACGTGTGATTTGACAATGAGCACCTTAACACAAAATATACCGTTTCTTAAAATGTTGTGAAGAATGTGATGGGAGGACTAAGAGGGGATGGACATGGGTTGAACCAAATTAATTAACTTGAAAATAATACCTTGATTTCCCAACTAATTAGTTTGAAAAATATGATTGTGAGACTGACATTTAAATTAGCTGCAGGTTTCAGACATAGAATACAATTTTCTTAGGAGGGTAATTTTATAAAATACAAACACAACTTTTGTGGTCAGCAATAATTAAAACATTTACTAGATTATTATTATTTAATTATTTATTACTAATATCTATTAAAATTGACCTTCTGATACCATGACTTAACGCATGTGTTTTACGTAGAAGTAGATCCAGAAGTTTTTCCAGCTGTCAAATAAGGTTCTTCAGACGAAAATAGATGAGTTTCAATATATATTTTAAAATATATGATAGACTTTGTTTGAAAACCCAGACAGGGTTGAATATTTAGACTTAACGCGGTGAAAGAATATTTGGTGAACAATTGGACTATCAGCGCACACCGAAATGCTGTTATCTCTGCTGCTATGGAATGTCTGAATGCATTATAATATAAGAACAGGACTTACGTGTTTTAAAACTTTACGTGACTGGGTGATTAGCCCCTGACACCTCCTGTTGATAGTAAGTTTGGTATCTCACGAAACATGCAATAATTAGTATACTCTCCGTGCGGGATTACATCCAGGCAGCTTCCAAGGTAATAATTAAGTAATATAGCGCTTTCAACCCTCAACGGCAGAACAGGATGAATAATGCTAAAAAGGAATGTTTACTGTCGTAAGAAATAAAGTAACCGTTATTATACATTACTAGCATTGAATTACCCAGCGTTAAACGGGAAAAATATTTTAAGGTAAAAATAGTAAAAAGTCTAATAAGGTGTAAAAAAGGGAAAAAGGGTTGACCATAAATCTAATTAAAAACTAAAACAAAGGGTACGAAGGCTGAAAATTGTAAAAAAGATTGAAAGGCCAAAAAAAGTATAGTTTTAGGATGAAAGAATTAAAAAAGCTACAAAAGATTTTGTTAAAATATTTTTAGCATAATTTTTTCCATACTACCTATGACGTTTAAACATTTTACCCACCACGTTTACGCATTTTACTCAATTTACTCTATTTACCCCTTTTAACTCGTTTACTCTTTCAACCCGTTTTCCCTATTTACTCTGTTTACCCTATTTACCACATTTACCAATTTGAAGCCAATTCGCATTTTTACCCTACTTAGCCTTTTCACCCTTCTTACCCTTTATGTGCCATTTCATCCTTTTTACCCTTTAAAACCTTTGTTAATCTGTTGACCTTTTTTTTTTCCTCTTTTACCACTATTCACTTTTATACCCTTTTTATTTTCATTAGATTTACTTTTTTGTCATATTTACTACTTTTGCCATGTTTGTCCTTTACGCTCTTTTTGCAATTTTACTCTGGTCAGCCCTTTTGCCATTTTGCCACTTTTGCCCCTTTGGTATATTTACCCTTATTACACTTCTTGCTGTTAATGCCCTTTTTGACCTTTTTACCCTTTTAATAGGTTTAATCCCTTAACATGTTTTGCCATTTTCTTTGCTATTTTTTCAAATATTTTTGCTAAATTTACTTAGGACCTTTTTACCCTTTTTGCCCTTACTAAACTTTTTACAACTTTTTTCCCGGCTTATCCCACGAAAAATATTTAAGCCTAAAAGAGTTAAAGAGGTTAAAAAGGTATTAAATTTTGAAAAATTTGCAGAAAAGGCAAAAAGGGCAAAATGGGCATAAAGGGTATAAAGTAGATTTAATCAAAAATTAATTTTAAGAAAATGGATAAAAAGGGTACCTAAAATGAGTTTACATATGTAAAAATTATTTAAAGTACTAAAAGGAATGAAGGCTGAAAAAGACAAAATGAGGAAAATGGATAAAATGTCAAAAAGGGAGAAAGGGCAAAAGTGGTAAAAAGTACAAAATAAAGTAAAATAGCAAAAAGGGTAACCATGGTTAATAGGGAAAAAAGGGTAAAAAGGGAAAAGAGTAAATGTAATAAAATAAATGTGGTATAGAGTCAAAAGGGTTTGGAGGGATAAAAAGGGTAAAAGTGCCAAAAGAATAAAAGGTGCAAAGAGTGCCCAAGGTAAAAAAGGGTAGAAAGGTTAAAAGGGGTGAAAAGGGTAAAAAGGGTGAGAAGGTCAAAA
>CABFWB010000957.1:181712-198485 GCA_902151455.1 Timema bartmani
TAATAAATGGTTTTCAACTTTCGTTCCACGCAAATGTGGAGCGGTTTTTCTAGGTCCTACCCTCCTCCCTCATACCCCAATAGTGTAATGCAATGCTGTTATCACGGATGGTTGGTAAGAAGCGTTGCAAAAACACTACTTTAAAATAACACAATATAAAAATTAATAAGAGAAATCCCTCAGGCGACAATCTCGCATAATAGCATGTCCTCTGTTGAGCGTTTACAAAGCGCTGGGGTTTGAATATTGTTCAGGTACTATTAAATTGAAAATGTAGAGAATACGGGTTAAGGAAAGTATTTTTACAGTTTTTATAGCAAATCCTTTTTTTAGCCTGAATAAAAGAATTTTGCTCCAGTAGAAACATGGAATTTAATTTTCTTTACGTTGTGATATTAACAAATCTTGAATATCTGTTATGAGCATAGCAGCATTAGATGAGAAACTTTTTAAATTAAGATAAACAACTTTAATTGAATTCCAGGATATAATTTACAGATATTTAAGAACTGTTGATGTCACCTTGTGAAGAGAATTAAACTCTATATTTGTACTGAAGGATGCTTTGATATCTTTTGACCAAATTAATTTACGCTACACTCTTTTCTTAAGTGTGTACTTATAAAAGATATGTTTGTGGCTAGGTGTCTACCACAATCAAGATGTTTCAAGTGCTGATAATTGCTTGTCTTAGAAGATTTCCTAAACCACCCACTCGAGCTATTCGCTCTTAATGGGGTGGGAATGACTAAATACTATAATGGGGTAAGGAAGTTAGAATTTTAAAAAGATGGAGATTAAAAAACCTTTTAGGAAAAATCACCATCAATATACCACGGCCAAGATTCAAACCCAGATCTTTCCATAAATGACTAAAACTACTAGATGATCTTGACTTTTATTTCATATCTTTACCAATTCAATTTGGGAGGATACCAAATAAAGAGTTAAGAAAATATAAACTATTATTCTCTTTTTCTCAAATCCATATAAATAATGAAAAATACGATGTACCGGAAGTATGTTTTTCTGTGCTCCAGTTTCGTTCCCTATGTAGACCCAGCCAAAGAGTCTGGGTTTATGACAGTAAGCTTAAATATCATCGTAGACTGTGTTGTATATACATCTTTTTATGTTGATATTGATTTATATCAAATCGGCTCTCCAAAGAGTTTGGGCAAAGAGGATTGTGCTCTCTCTTTCTAACCTTACACGCTATTTTATCAATACAAATATATCTTGAAAAATAATGTTTGATTCTTTACTTCAATATTTAAAATGTCAATTTAAAATGTCAATTTAAAATTCTGATGATTTAAAATATGATATATATGAGTAAATTTTAGTTGAATTGAACTCAATCGACTTACGTCTATTTGTCATATATTGAATCAGTATTATTTACCATAGTAAATTTTTTTTAAAAATTCAAAAAATGCCCACACATATAACATGTTTACGTGTATGTTTAATTAATTTACTTATTTTAACAAACTGACAATGATATATATATGGTAAGTTCTAACATGATTATTTCTCATCTTTTCCTATTTTTAAATTTTGTTTCATACAAAGAAAAAAATTACTTTAATTCATCAAATATAAATAAATAAATATTGGTTCCAACGTGAAAGAGAAACAAATACCATATTTTCTCATAAAAATATATCATTACGTAACACAATCAGTTACAGATAAGTGTTAATATCATTTTGGATTTCATTTCTCCATTGCGAACAACGAGGTAGTAGATTAGTTTTGAGTAAATTCAGTTGCTGAACTTTATATAAACTTTATATAATAGCTAAGCTATCTGTTAAATAAGTATTTTTACGTCACGTGTATTAAATCGCAGATTGGAAAAAAAAAATTGAAGGAAAAAAGGTTGCATTTTAAAATTCAAAACCATTTTAGTCTGCCAATATATATATATATATATATACCTTTATCATTCTTACCTATAAACTATCCATCTTCTTCTTTACCAACACGTGTCAATGCCCGCACGGGATATTAGCATCTGATTAAATTAATGGGTTATAAATGTGGAGATTGAATATATACTAAATTTACCAGCTTTTATTTAGCAACACATAATTCTACTTGTTCAGGTTATATATATATATAAGCATATGTGCTAATCACATTAATAAGCCAGGTATGAGGAAGGCTGAAGGAAATGTACCCACATTTACTTGGTGTAGGAGTAGAAAACAATATTGGTAAAAGCTCAATACACTCGACTGGGATTCAACCCTAACCTCCCTGACAGCGTAAAGCCAGCCTCCCCAGAGATGCGGGTGATTACATCCTTTCTTAACATAAAATAAATTCTTTATCAGTTTGTAGGATCACTTGAATAGAACTACCATCAAAATAGATAGATAACTAAGGTCTGATTTGCTTACGAAGCTTTTTATTTGAAAACTGCAAACTCAGTCAACTATATTAGTAATGTAGAAATAATGTATACAATAATCCATAAGTAACAGTTTTTGTAAGCTTTTGATAACTTTTTTTATATTAACTTCATAATTGGCTAATAACCTGAATGGGTAGTAAGACGCTGTGCTCAAAAGTTTAGATCACAATATATTTAGTAGAAAATATTGATAAGATTTTACTGAGCCCCTATTTAATTATAATGACAGTACAATGTTTATAAGAAGAACATTATCCGACAGATATAAAAAATACTAGAGCTATTTTATTGTATTAATACGTTAGGTCTTGTGATAATATGCAGCTGTCATTTTCGATAGGTAGTATCAACACCTTTAATATGACTCTAGAAATATAGTAACTTTTTTTTAACAATGATGACGTATAAAGGACTCCCTCCAAATGGAGTGCATTGCCGTGTCCATCCCACAAGGTGAAGTCAGGGAATTCTCGCTACGATGTTGAACCAAACGACGTAACCCCTGGCGGCTATGGTGGGAAACAAACACCCGATCACAGGGCTTATAGTACTCACCATGGCCGTACCCTCAGCACACACAGCCAACATTTTGGGTCCACCAACCCCCTCTAGTCGGTGAATCCGTAGTGGGTGCCGGCAATAAGATTATGTCTTGGTATTTTCTAAAAGTATCTCACTATTTTATTTATCTATTTTTATGTATTTAACTTGAACTTTCTGAACAGATGGATTATATCACCACATGAAAATTTCTATGAGCAAGCACGAAGGGTCTGCCAATTTTGCTGATAGAAGTAATTTCAAAAACCTTCCTAGGTCCTCTCACATGTCACAAATGACATGGGACCAACGACTTTACTTCTCCTCCAAAGGAAGTTATGCCACAGAATTTTATAGTTAAAGTAAAATCCGTTGACACCAGCTGGGTTTGAACCAACAAACATCGGAGTTATAAGGCAAGCACTTTACCCAAAGATTACAGAGGGCATCATCTTCTTATTGGAGATGTGTAGTTACTCAAAAATTCTAGTTCTAGTTGAGTTGTAGTCGCTGTTCAAACTTTACTTTTTATAAAAATTCGAAAATTTGAGTATTCGGAATTTTCGGAATTTTTAAAAATCAACAGTTTGATCATTTTTATTTGCTCTAGTTAAAAATAAATGGTATGAACTCCGCACGGAGTTTCTCCCTCCATTATTTAAAAATGGAGATAGTTACTCAAAACTCGTAACATATGTGAAACGAAACAATATACACTTGCAAACCCGAGCAATAATTGTGCTATACTTACGTAAGCCTTTTTTGACTCCCGGTTTTAAATTTAAAAATTCTATCCTTAAAGAAATAAAGTCCTCATGTGTATATTTGGACTAATAAAAATTATCGATATTGGGTCCACAAGGGTCAAAACTTCGTAATAAAATTTCGACTTATGGTTAAAATTTTATACATTTTACTAGGGATTTCACATTATGGTTATCGCATTACTATTAGATTCCTCATTTATAAATTTAGGCCAATAAAAAGGGTAAATATTGACTATTGAGTCTAAAATGATAGAGTTAGATCATTGCCCTACAAACATGTCCTCTAGTATGAATAATATAAAAAAGAACATAACATTTTGAGAGACTTACTTATTTACTTACTCTCTGGCGTTAGATAATAATTATTACGTTAAATTTAAGTACTACTCTCTGTGCAACTAAAGCTCACAAAATTAATTTTTAATATTACAACAATTTTGCAACTGATATGTTATTTAATATCTCTAATTGCTGCGGAAGTATGGAAATTTCCGCTTCTGTGAAGTTACCCTGAAATCATTTTTATGGGAAAATTAAAATAGCCATTTTATTTATAATGTTAATCAATGCCTAGATACGAATTTTAATCAAAATTCAGTCGATTTTGAAAAAAATAATATTTTCTCTTTTCACTCTTTACTCTTAATTTTAGGTTTAAATAAATACACAGACAGATGGAATAGCAAAATCCCCTGTTTAGGGTTCGGGGGGTCATGAAACGTTAATATCCATCAACATCTCGGGCTAGAATTTTTTACGGTCGCAATACTTTACCTTTAGTGTTCGAAAAGTTAAAACATATATATATTTGCGTATAGAGTACAAATTTATTGGTTTTATGAAAACATGTTTAAAATAAAAGATTTTTATTATAAATAAACCTACATATTTGTAATGATAAGTAATTTAATATCTCAAAAGTTACAGATATTTAATAGGAAATTAGAAATTATGCATCAGACCGGAACCCTTAAAGTCATTTTGATGAAAAATTGAGGGTAGCAATTTTGTTTGTAATATTAATCAATGCTTAGAAAGGAAATTCAATCAAAATTGGTACAGCCAATTTTGATAAAATCAATTTTTTTCTTTTTTCCCTTAAGGAAACTACCCTTAATTTTAGGGTTAGATATCAAATTTCAAACCCCTCGGGACAACCCTATGAAAACCCTAGATATCAAGTTTTAGTCCGTTTGGTAAAATAGTTTAGGCTCTACTCCGTGGTACAGACAGAAGGAAATGAAAAAAACACTTTTTCAGATTCAGAAGGTCATGAAATGTTGAAATTCATCAAAACCTAGATTTCAATATTTTTGACGATTACAATACTTTCTCCACCTGTAAGGTAGCGAGAAAGTAAAAATTGTACAGTTATATTAAATGTATTCAAAACTTTTAAATTGTATGATTATACATTTTTTCACAATAATTATAATTCTTATAAAAACATGTTTATACTGATTTATGGTACATGCATTGAACTATTACAGAAATTCAACTTAAAATATTTATTTCACAAATCATACTATATATAACTCTAACTCTAAATAAACTCGATGCTTTCATTTAAACTCGACTCGAATTTAAAACTACCTACTCGTGCACTCATATTTTTTACTAAAATCCTACAGAATGTCGACTCACCGTCCTTGGTGTATAGAAGAGCCACGCATCCCGCACGGTAATACTGCTGTAGGCTAAAGACAACATTCACTGTGGTCTCCAAGGTCAACAAGGCGTTTAGGTGACTTATCCTTAAAGATAGTAGGGTGAACATCCATAATAACACTCTTGCAATTTCCATTATCACAAATATTAAATAAGGTTGGCATTAATGTGTCTCTGCTACCATTACGATTGAAAAGGTTGGCATGGTTTTATTCGTTTCGCATCCACGTTATAGAGACGGACAATAAAAAGTAAATATTAGGTAACATTTCTGTAAAATGAGTTTTTTTAGCTAAAAAAAATTCACAATATATTTTTCAATAATGTTAAGGTATTGATATTTAAATCACTTTGCTAATGAACAATTTTTTTTTATAAAATCACTCACTTAATGTCAAAGAATAAAATCATACTCATATAATATATGTTTGCATAAAACAAGACGATAGCTGCTATGTTGATATTAATGTTCATTACCGCTTGTAGTTATACCCGATGAGTCCATCTCGACCGCATGTCTATACCCTTTGTCATTTGATTTTTCTCGTTAGCTATTTCGAACATTACACTATATGCATTAGTAATAAAACACGGAAAGCCTGTCAGAAACAACCATTAGAAGTAATTTTGCCTCAAACAATGGTTTTATACACTGGTTAATGGAAGAAATGGGCCTGTGAGGTCATCACAAGCTAACTAATCATATACTTTACTTTGTTTACTATGACAAGCCTCTCAATAAAGCTGTACGTACTTTTTAAGTTAAATGGCCTTATTTACACTTCCAGTTTACCGAAGATAATCAAAATTAAGTTCTAATAATGATTTACTACATGTATCTATGCTGAGTAATATATTTAGTTTAGTTCCTTAAAAAATATATTCAACCTATTCTATCACTTCTTACGACTTCGGAGGAAATTACATTTATATGTTAGCCTAGAAAAACTATATAAAACTTAACACTTTTTAGACAATTAATACAATACAGCACATTTCATTGTACAGTAATGTGCGGAACCACTTTATCAATCCTTAGAATTTGAGTAATTGCCTGATCTTTGATTCTTCTCAATAACTCATTAATTAATTCAAATATAATGTTTTAACTATAGGAAAATAATTAAGTCATGAACTATTATGTAGTTGTTAAAACCTCAATAATAATATATATAATTTTGTATCTTGCTATAAGCTAGAGTCTAAATTAATTAAATTAAAGTGCCATCTATTCATTTGTTGACATTATCTCTGTGTCTATAAAGTATATTCTTAAATATTTTTTTTGTATTTTCTTTGGCATTTATTCAATACCGCTAAGGCAACTACTGTTATTGGTTTTTGATAAAATATCAGTGATATTTTAAGATAGAAATGTAGTCTTACATTTTGTCGATAGATTATTTTTTTTAACCAGCAAACGCTAACCTTGTATTTAATGGGGGGTGTAAAACATATTATAAAATAAAACGTTTTGAACAGAAGATGTATGATACTTTTTGGTACCTAAAGAATTGTGAGACATATTGTATGATATATTATTGTAATATTCTGTGACTTCTTTCAATATTACAATTTTACCCCCCACCCCCCAACAATACAACTGTATGATTTATAAAATATAATATTAATTAACTACTTTACTTGTTATTGAAAGTGTAGTCGCTTCAACCACAAGTGAGTCGTATAAATATTTTAAATAGTGAATCAACAGTGTGCGTGATTTATACTAGTGGTCACATGGTATATGGCATCATACAATATACTATACTGCTGGTCCAAATCTAAGCGCTGGCTGCAATAGAAGAGGAGTGAGGGGTTGTTCACAGTTGAAGAATAGAGGGGAAATAGAGGAAAAGTCACATTACACACATTTTCCAGGACATCTTTTACATCTCAAGCCCCGAAAGGACCCAGGCAAATACATATTTTTAAATAAATTTAAGTATTACAGACACCTCTTTTAACCATAGTCTAAAATGAATTTAAAAACGTATCATGATTGTTTCACAGATAATGGGCACCCACAGAAACGAGCAAGGGGGGGGGGAAATTGTTCCCCCTGAAATTACGTTTTCTTTGACAAGAAATATAGTTAACATTTTTTAATCTTGTAGTTTTTCTTACAATTTTTCTCTTCCAACATTTAACCACTATCAGATTTACAATCATGTTATGAGACCACCACATCAACTAGACGCATTTTCCGATAAACCCTGTCACTAAATATTAAACAACTGTCGACATTTCATCATAATATTCTCATCTGAGAACAGAGAAAACAAAGGATATCAAGTGTTGCTGTATTTTTAGTATCTTTACAGTGCAATTATAATGCTAGTGCCAAGCTTGCCCCCCCCCCCACCCTCCGGCAAAACATTCTGCTGGCGCCCATATCACAGATGGACGCATAAACTCAATTTCAGCTTAAAATGGAATTTTCCCCCTGTTTCCCCTGTAACCTTGACATATTATTTAACATTGAAATCTTCCCATCTTCCCTGTACGCTAATGTGGATTCTAATATTTTAAAATAACTGTCCTCCTCGTGGGCATCACTCAATTTTTAATTTTAATTTAATAAAACTTTTCAAAAGACATTATGGTCATAGCCAATACTCAAGAACGGTTGATATTAGTATATGAGTAAATATAATAAATAAGTATATATTTATTTTCCACTGTATCTTATTACTCGTCCAGGATATTTGTATGTATAAGCCACCCCAATAAGGTAGGGATGAATAAGATATAATTTAATAGAAGTGTACAGTACCTGCATCCACTTGAAAAGAGAGTGGATAAACCACTTGGGAGTAGACACCCTCAGGACACTTAACTGGGACTCTACTCCAGACCTACCCGTCATCGGAAGTCCAGTATATTATGAGAGTAACCTCTTAGACCAATAGAACACTCAAGAGGGCCATGACATTTTCAAAAGATTACATTCAAAAGTCACACTACAAGATAATATAATGGACCTGCTTTTCAGCTATATTATTTTAATTCGAGATATACTAATAGTAAATTAGAGAATGGTATAATGACACCTATCATCAGTTTTTACCTTAGCCTGAGGTGACGTGCTCTAGGAGGACGTTAGGATAGCTTTACACAAGATCCCCGATTATTGGTAGGTCAGGGTTTGAATCCTAATCCCAGTTGGGTGCAAATAGGTTATATCGTTGTGTTTTCACATCCTCTTTCTCCGATGATGCAGTTGCACGTTTCTAAACTAGATTATTCACCTCTGTTCTTTATATTAAGGTGTTAATATCCTAGTTATATCCACAAGGAGTCTGTGTACTGAATGTACTTTATTGTAGTAATGTAATAATACAGTTACACTTACCTAGCACACGCAACGTGGGAGAAGGAAACATATGGCGGTAACAGACACACAAACACTTCCACGGGGCGTAGCTGTTCAATTTCATTAAAATTCAATTCCGAGGAATGCCAGGCCTCCACCGTGGTTCGGATTCCACGTTAAACTGTAGGTCCTCAATTTCATCTCACAATCAGCCTACCATTACACATTAGCGTGAGTGCGTATAACCCGAACGGTTAGTAAGACGCAGTGCTAATAATAATAGTAATAATAATAAATTCAATTCCAAATGTCTGTATAATTACATTAGTACAGCCAGTACATTCAATGTACATTGACTTTTTACAATACAGCTTCATAAAAAATAAATTACATATGTAGCTAATCATAACGAAAAAACCGTCTCGGTGGCGTAGTTAGCTAACACGCTAGTTTCGTGTTTAGCTAGACTTCCGAGGATGGGGAGATAGAGTTTCTAATCTCACTCGGATGAACTGGGGTGGTTCTTACTAAATGGTTTTCCACTTTCTCTCCATGCAAATGCGGGTTCATTTTATCCATATTTAACCTTCTCAAATTCTGGCCTATTAGTAAAATCAGTACTTAATGCGGGTTCATTTTATCCATATTTAACCTTCTCAAATTCTGGCCTATTAGTATAATCAGTACTTAAGCGTATCACCCATTCGGGTAGTAAGACGCAGTGCTAAGTTTTAATTACGCCGCTATTGTTTTTAGGAATTAAGAAGGTTATATTTATAGGAAGTGTACCAGAATTTAAGTAGAGCGAGAGTGGAAAATTCTTAAAAAAACCTTTGGAATACCCGACCGAGATTCTAACCTAAATCTCCCTGTCATGGCAGTCTAGTTTACTGCACGAGTAGCACGTTAGACCATGTGACCACCAAAGTAGGTTCATAAATATTGTTTTACATAATCACACGACACACAAACCTAGCTTGGAAACTCAGGGGTGAAGCGTGCTAAGAAACAGTGAGATCACAAATAATAGTTTGAAATTAAAGCAAGTAGTTTTTCTAATAAATGGGAATATACTTCGGACTCACCCTTTTCAATCTTAAAATATAATGCATCAGGTCAAGAATTTCTACGAACGAGACTGTATACAAACCTTGTTGGGAACTCTGGACGACGCATGCGTGACATTTAACAACGCCCATTGTAAAGCTCGAGAATAAACAAATGTTACCAGTCGGGAGTGTAGTTAGTTTGTGGAATTACAGGTGTGACTGAGCCAGTTAGCACAATAAAGCCACTTCCTCCACTGCTGCACGTCACTTTGTGTCAAGAGTAGAAGGTAGTTTAAAATCACTTTCCTCGCGCAGGTTACTTATTCTTCTATTTTTATCACTTTTAAAAAGTTTTTATAATTCTTGATTTGAAAACAATGAACACTCTTTATTACGTTTTGGTTTGAATAATCCTCGTCCGCTTTAAAATTAATAAAGAAGACAAATACAGTTTTTGAAAAATATATAAGAGTGGATATAAGTTGACATTTTTGAAGGTGAAGTGATGGATGGTGTAGACATGTGGTAACACTTTATAAAAGATAACTCCTCAACCACTGAGTGTAACATAGAATATATAACATATAGGCCTAGTAGAAATTGTATTCAGGTGCGTCACACTGGGGGGGTGGTGGTAAGGAGATGTCACCCCCTCTAATGACGGGAAAGAGATTGAACGTTGGGAATCTGTAGAGAGTCGAGATCTTGAGTTGGGACATTTTTTAATTAATGTGTGACACAGTACTTTCGATTATAAAATTTATCCACCGCAGACTTTTAGAGACAATTTTTTAATTTTCCAGCTGTGGATCCCAACTCTTTAAAAGTTCCAAAATTAATAATTCATCTAATATTTAAAGAAAATACCTTCTGTAGGAGATTGTATAACGCATAGTTATTAGTTAATCAAGTTATCTTTTAGCGCCGTTGTCACTACCTACTAGTTTTAAGGCTGCTACTACTACTGGCCTACTAGACACTTGTAGCGTTAAAAAGGTTAGGTAATATTTTAAGTTTATCACTTGATAAACCCTGGAATTTTTACAATCCAAAACTTGTTAGTTTTCCTACACACAATGATTGTGAGTGTCAAAACAAATATCACTTTTAACATTAAAAATCCATCATTATCAATTAACTTTAAATATATATTTGCCTAAAACCTCGAATGAAGACCGAACTATCACCTCAAATTTTACAGTTCTACTGGGAGAGAGCCCTTTACCCCCATATCAACTGGGCAGTATGAATACTCCCAGAGCCCCGGTTTTATCAACGTTGCCCTTGTTACCTTGTCACCTGGTTTTTTTTTTCTAATTTCAAAATGCCTAGATTTGGAAAATCCTCTGTCTAACAGCCCTTTCAGCCAAAATATATTTCGTGTCACGCTCCTGATGGTAGTTTATAGGAAATAAATAAAAATCAATATAACAATTAAAAAAATATGCCTTTTAATACCAAACAAAAGTCCCAGAACCGGTTGGTTGGGGTTAGGGGGGAGGGAGGGGGAGCGGTAATAGAAAGCACAAAATGGCATCCAGCACTTACTGCGGTAATAATATAATTCTAATCTGCTATCTACTCATATTTTCAAAGTGTGTGATTCTTTTTCCTTTCATTTCGTCTTTCCTACACGTGATTACATCAGTAGTAGATGTGTGAGTTAAACTTTGTTGTCATGTATCTCCCACCACTAGCATATGGTCACCGACAGCCCCATATTACCCCACTGAAAACCCCAAGCGTGGCTGGACAGCTGCCTACTCTTTTTTTAGCGAGTTTTTCTCTTTTTTTTTAGATCTCTCTCTTGGTTATTAGCTATGTTTTCATTTGATTCTTTATTCATCTGTTTTTCTGCTCTTTTTTTCACTAGAACACGTTTATTTCTTCATCATTTCCCTGCTCCAAGCCATCTCATCCGTACCAGTGACGTCAACCACTTTCTCTTTCCCGTGTTTTTAAGTTTTTCATTCCCATATTTCTTATTTGAATTGTCTCTTCATTCAAAACTTTTCTTTCATTTTCTGGTCTCTTATCCTTGATTAATTTTACCATTTCGTTTCTTGGCTTCTCTTTTTCCTTTCTTTCAACGCCTAGAAGAAAGAAGTATTGTGATCATCAAAAAAATTTGCGCTCGAGATCTTGATTTATTTGAGATTTCAACGTGAACTTTCTGAACCGACTGTTTATATCAGCACACGAGAATTTCTATGAGCGAGAGCAAAAGAGCCTACCAATTTTTCCGGAAAATATATTTCCACATTCTTTCCAGGGTTCCCTTACATGCCAAACTCAACATTGGACCGGCAGATTTACTTCCCCTCTTGAGGAAGTTGTGCTATGAATTTGTATCACCCAAGAAAAATCCGTTGACCCCGGCTGTATTTGAATCCACGAACATTGGGTCGTGAGGCGAGCCATTTACCTAATGACCACTGAAGTAGACTCGAAATGTTGATAAATTTTTAAGTTTCATGAACCTCTGAAACAGAAAAATGGTTTTCGCGATGTCTTTTATCTCGACCTATAGCTGAAACCATTTTATCGATTGGACTAAAATTTTGGTATTTAGGATTTTTATAATGATCCTCTGAGGAGATTTTGGAATTATAGATCCAACCCTAAAATTAAGAGTAGTATACTGGTGTGAAAATGAGGAAAAATCGATTTCCTCAAACATTACTTTAACTATTTTGATTATATTTAGTATCTAGTCCATTTTTTAACATTACAAACAAAATGGTAGCTCTAATTTTTCATGAAACTACTTTGAAGGTACTTCATATTAGTGAAAATTTCTAATTTTGATCATATCACCGCAAATATTTGAGATAAGAAATAATTTACCAATCAAAAGTTGTAGTACTATTAATGTTAAAAATCTTTTATTTGAAAATAATTTAAAAAAATAACTTACTAGTTAGTGGAAAATATATTTAAAAAAATGAGTTCTCAGAAATCCGAGGTTGATTGTTTTACTCTTTATTGAAGCGTGATGTAATTTTTTTTCTCACTATGTTTTTGTAAATTTGTGTATTTTTTATTTTCCTCTTCGGTGGAATGTGACAGGCCTACTAATTTTTCCATTGATATTTCTGCAACAATGTATATTATTTCGTTCACAAATCTTACGAGCTTAAAGTAAATGTCTAAAGTAAATTCTGGATGCTGTACCGTAACATTTGGTTACTCTAAATCTTCTTCCTCTTAATTTTCGGCCCTCGTAATTTCATCTTTGTTTAGCTTTCCTTAAAATAGTTCTTTATTGTTTACTCTTTTATCTCAATTATTCTTTTTTTCATTTCTACACTATCAACAATATATATTTACACTATCTAAATCTTTTTTTCTAGAATTGTATGTTTTCCAGTTTTATCTTTCTATGAATCTCAGGAGTTTCTCATGGTTTCCCACTTCTTTCAATTATGTTCTTCTTTTCCACTGCGGATTGATTGCAACCAGACGTTGATGGTGTCCTGTGGGGCGCTCACTTGGATTCTAGATAACAGCTTCCCCGGTACTACCAACCAAATAAAAAAACACTGGAATTGAATTTCCCACCACCATTTGCTTTTCATCTAGTCCTTTCTCTCTGTTTGTTCTTCCCTTCTCTCCTCTGTTTGTTTGTTTGTTTGTTTGTTTATGTTGGCTATTGTTGTGTTGTTTCGTGTGGAGTTTGTGTGTGCCAAACCTTTTGTATGAAATAGAAATGGTAAAGGTAGAAACTGTAGATAGAAAACAAATAATTTAGAGGTAGAGCCATTTCGACTTCTAGGAAATTACGGGACATTATAAATGTGGGGCGACCTGCATTTACAGGGGGTGGAAAAATTAGAGAAAAATAAAGAGATTTTCTGGGTGGTGAACATAAAAGTTGGGAGAAAAAAAAAGAATGAATATTGTGTGAAAACCTTTCAAATTAACGTTACTAAACTAGTTGGTGAAAAAACTAGAATGTGTTATGTGGATTTGTAAATTAAAATAATACAAACAAAACTAATTAATGCTACAACATTTAAGGGAGAAAAACTCATGTTTTATTCTTGATTCATTAATTTTATTTTATTTGTTATCAAAATACTATATTAATGTGAAATCTCAAACATTAAAAAAAGTGACTTTTTAAAAATAAATTAAAACTGTTATGATTGTTAAATCAATCCTTTCTAATTGAATAAGTTCTGTAATTTATTTATTTTAACCCGTTGGGTGTCCGCATGGTCGAAAGCGCTACTCTCGCAGTAGACTAGACTGCCGATGACGAGTAGATCTAGGCTCGAATCTTGATCGGGTTTACTAAGGTGGTTTTTCCAAATGTATTTTCCAATCTACTTTCACGCAAATGCGGATGCATTTAATCTAATATAACCTTTTTAATCCCTAAAACTATTAGCGTAATTAGTACATAAGCGTATAAACCGAGCGGGTAGTAAGATGCGGTGCTAAATAATAAATAAAATGTAATTTATTTTAAATTTGTTTTAGTCGTATATTCTAAAAATATGTCATTAACATGGAATCGGACACGGGAATATTTATTATTGAATAAAGTTCTACCAACTGAGATAGCCAGGCTATGAATAATATCCAAGACTCTTTCTACATTTTCACCAAAGAATCGCATATGATAAAATAGCTTTGGCCCTGGCTATAAGAACGCATTTATATAATATAATCACGCTTAATAAACAAATTAGTTTAATTTATTTAAGACAAAACTACATTTTCATTTGCCATTTTTTTTAAATTAACTCTTAAAATGCATGATAGTATCATTGTATTAACTTATTATATTAAAATATGATCTAAATAGCATATTACTATCTAGATGATACCAAATACGATGCATAAATATTTATTAGATCTTGAATGGCTCGTTGACTTCATTTCTTGGACCAGAATCAAATTTCTAGATTAAAAAGTGTACCTAAATAAAATAAGAATGAGTTAGCTTGTTTTTTAATTTGTGAATGTGTTGTTATATTATTTTTATAACCACATCTTACTACCTGTTCAGGCTACAAGCATATATGATAGTTACTTTATTGAAGTAGGGATAAGAAAGGAAGTGTTTTAGAGGTAATCTACCCAAATATTCGTGGGCTGATAATGAATAACCATTTATGAAACCATTCTCAGTATACATGAATGGGATTCGAACCCCAATATCCCCGTCATCAGTAGGCATGAGAGTGACGCCTTAGACCATTCGGTCACTGACGTGGGTTTGTTACATGTTAATTTCATTGAATGACAAACATCGTTGCTTCTGTCTTTAACTATTAAATTAGTACTTAATAATAGGCCTACCTTGTAATTAACCTTAATTATAAAATATATATAACCAGTAAACCCTTGCGAAACTTTCGCACATTCAACCTTCACCTCCCCCTTACCCCAAAAAATATGATTTAATATTTTGTTGGGTTGTTGAAATTAAATACTCAGCAAAGTGTATACACAAAATAGCAAAGAGAGTTTATTTTCGGTAATTGATAGAAGAATATTATTAGATTTTTATTTTAACTTAAATTTTAAACAAACAATATGTTTTAACGTAAACTGAGTATGCTATGTCAGAATTCGGTAAAACCTCCTATCCACTGGTACCTTATTCATTGATGTAGGCTTTGTATTAGTTGAGGAAAAGTGATGTTGACAGCAGAAATAATACATAGGAAATTTACTTCTATAAATATCGTAGATTATAGAAAATATGAATTTATATCAACATCTATATAATAATAAAAGGAAGTGTTTGTTTGTGTGTGTGTGTGTGTGTGTATTTGTGTGCGATGCCCAGCCAAATCTACGGCACGCAGATATCTGAAATTTTTAACATAGGTGGACGGAAGGGGGTCCGAATGTATCTCAAAGCCGGATCTTAAAATTTTTAATTATCTTTTTATCTAAACTATTTTCAACAAATTTTTGAAAAAAATACTGTTAATCTGATAATTAAATTTTCATGGCAAATCTGGTACAATCGGGGGTGGAGGGGGCCTTATATAATTCCTATACCACAGTGGGTCACGGGCAACGCCGTGCGGGATTGATAGTTTTAGATAAAGCAGACATTATATGCGAACATAGAAATATTCTATATGGAGAGCTGTATTGTAATCCTTTCCTAAGTTTAATATCAGACATTGAAGAAATAAATGATCGTGTATTGTTTAACGTCACATAAACAGTTGTTGAACAATTTTAATAGAACAATTCTTTGTCTCAAAGCACTTCGTTACTATTAGAATGAAAGGCCTTTCCTATATTTCTAGCCTTGTTTAACCATTCCAAATTTTTTATTCCAATTTCTGTTGACCATCAGATTATAAAAAAATACTTATAAACATAGCCTCTCACAATATCCTTCTTTAAAGCCCAACAGAAAATTGTTTTTAATACTCATATAATCATGATTAATTTTCGTATTAAGTCTAGAGTTAAGCCATTTTGGATTAATGTGGAAATATTGAATATCACATTGTTCCCCATTAAAACTTTAAACCTCTCATAAATCAATTCCAAACAGAGGAAACACAGTTTAGTTATGTCCAAATTTAAATAAGCAAATCATGCACGCCAAAGAGAAATGATGCTAAACATTAGCCATTATTTAATCGGCGCCATTGATGAGTTGTGTTTATATACGTGAGCTTATCGGGAGAATCCATTCCTCTGCCCATCCCCTTTACATGTCTACCTACCTCTCTAAAGCATGTAAAATACCTGGCCTAGGTGTGTTGGTAAGGGATGATTTCCTGCCCACCCTTTCCAACTGGCCGTCACTCCAACATTTTCCATGTTCTACTTTCTCTGATAGCTGTACTCTAATGCACTAATTCTTTATCGATTGTCTTTACATGGCTAAGCCAAGGGAGACTTATCCGTGCAACAGTGATACAGGTACTTTATATGGGAGGTGGCCAAATTTTGCTTGGGAAAAGCAGGACAAAAAAACAACAGGGTGTTACAATTGGGCTAAGGACCCCTTGTTCCAAAAGCGCCAAA
>CABFWB010000958.1:0-68677 GCA_902151455.1 Timema bartmani
TATGTGTGATGTACCATGGTGGTTTTATATGTGTGATGTACCATGGTGGTTTTATATGTGTGATGTACCATGGTGGTTTTCCTCTCTCCTCACTAAACAAATGCGAGTATACCTCCATTCTAGCACCCTCTTCTTTGCTACCTATTGGATTAAGACATTAATAACCTCGGTGTTATTGCTCTAATAAATAAATGTTTTCGTATAACTCGTTTATGTCTGACTGGTGCATGTTTCCTTTAATATTTTATCAACAAGTTTTATCTGGTCATTTTTGTTACTAAATACTAATTGAAATATCCGTCGTTTCCCGGGAGAAAAGTTTTTACTTTGATGACTTTGAGTGGAAAATAAATAACGTTAAAGTTAATGCCTTTAAGTCCTGCGTTGCACGTATCCTTTTTGTTCCAATCTAGTTTTTTATTTATTTTAAAATGGCTAGCCAACATTTCAAAATTACGAGTTTGAGGTTCACACGTTTGTGCACAGGGGTTACCTATTTTTAAAATTTTAGACCCCTACATGCGGTGGATAACGCACAATGATCATGAGAAAGAAACGTTTCATTCTATTAATATAAAAACCAATCGTGAACTAAGACAAGAAGTTGGCGCCTTCATGTAAATGATCAATAATCAAGTTTCTTTCTATCTCGAGCTATTTCAAATATTTGAATTTAGCTTCAGGTGGTCGCAAAGGATATGAAAGGTAAACCAGATCGTAGTGAGAGGTACCAGGAACCGATAGTGGTCCATGTAAACATGAGAGCCATCCAATTTGGAGATGAACTAACCTATGACCTGTATCCAATAAAATTAAGGAGTGAATCTGCCTGCCTCAGTAGCTCTGTGGGTATCGGCATCAGACTTGTCTTGTCTAGTTTGCCATTCTGATGTGGATTTCGGGGATCAAATCCCGGATGAGTGTTCTGAGGTGTTTTTACTTAATGGCATATTCACTTGATCTCCATGCAAATGCGGGAGTATTTTATTTTCTAAGCTCTACCTTCTTTGTTAATACCCTATTAGTTTAAATTTGCTGATTTCCGGGTGCGTAGTAAGATTCTGAGCATTAAAATAAACACATTCATTAAATTTCTGCTAGTATAACCTTAATATTTTAGAGATAAAATGTTCAAGTTCTAACAGGGACATAAGAAAGTTTTAGGCTTGTATTATCCCAAATCAAAAGTGGTAACGTAATTATAACTTTATAGAACACTCCAGTATGACTGAGGAAGATATAATAACATTAAATTATGTTTCACTGACAGTTGTAAAATGTTCCTTAAGTATCTAGAATTAATTTGTTTCTGTCTCCAGATCATTCACATTTAAGGTCATTCGACATTGAAATTTTACTGCACAATTTTTAACAAGGTATAATTAATTTAACAAGGTATAATTATAAGATATAAATAGTGATTCGATAATCCAACACTTTAGCGTGTCTGTCTACTGAGTTAAGGGTCCCGTGCTCGATTTATGGCATGCAAAAAATGTATCATTGATGAAATGTGGGTTCACCCTTTCACAGTTATGAAATAACGGCCGGGTATTGGACGTTGTGCCTGTCCTAGTCTTAAGTTAGATTATAAGGCATATGAAGCTATGACAGGCCTAGCAAGCCGGAAGTGGAGAATATATTGTTTGAATAAAAAACTGACCCCAGGTTGGAAACAGTAATGGCTGATAAAGTTAAGTATACACTTGTTAAAACTGTGCAGTAAAATGTTTACTATCTAATGATACTTTTGTAGATTTGTTTTAATCTTGTAGCGGGCTAACAAATATTTTTTGACCATTCCTAAACTTTCATTTTGTGGTTTTATCTGGACACCTTTCAACCACATTGTATCGTTCACATATCGAAACAGTCTTACGTGTTTTTAACTCTCGAAAACCGAAACCTTGTAACAAACATTGAAACTTCTGACCACAGCTTCCGGAAAGACTTGGGAGTGTTTTATACATAGCTGGTCCGTCCCACCCTATGGACAGTTTAATTTGTAAAAGTGGTTGACCGCAGGTCTAGGAGACCCACGTTCAACTCTCGAGGACACTCGTCAGCTTATTTCTCTATTGATTCCTCCTGTTAGATAGTTTAATCTGGGTCTGTGAGATAAAGTGTAATACTATAGTTTGACTATGTAAGTCATATGTTGACGGGCGCTTAGAAATTGCGCATTGAGTACTCTAATTAAAACAATTTCTAGTTGTTTTTTCCTGCATTCAATTTGTTAGAAAGAATCACAACAGCTCAGTGAGTGTTGCACTCTTAGGCCTAGGCTGAGATCATTTAAATTCAATATCAAACGTATGATAAATTAATATGCCTCACATTTATAACGAATGTACAATACACCTATGACAGAAAAAAATCTACTAGTTCTATTCTCACTTATTCTTACGTTAAGTCATATATTTTGCAGTTGTCACTTTTGTTAGATATAATCAATACTTATAAAATAAAACCAGTAATATAGTAATAAGTTATTTTAATAATTTGGCTTCATAAAAATATGTTTGTATTTGTAAGAAAATTAAGGTATAGTTTTATTGTTTTCTTAGCACCGTGTATTCGAGCTTTACGCTTGTGTACTTACTTACATTAATGTGTTAGGGATGAGAAAGGATGAATTCATAGGAAGTTTTGCATGTAGGGCTAGTAAAAAAATTAGAAAAAGTCACTTTCAATACACCCGAACGAGATTCGAACCTAGATCTAACCTTCACCGTATGTCGAGTCTATCGCGATAGCGATGCTTTAGACCTTTTGACCACTGAGGCGGCTAATATAAAGTTAATGTGTGGTGAAATGTAATATACACTCATAAGATTAAACACAAACTGTTCATTAAATTGTGTTTCATTCGCGACTTCCATTGCTTCAAAGTTGTTGTTTTTTCAATATAGATTTAAAATCTTACATGGCTAACTAATATTAATATTTCCAGCCGAAACATCATGTTTTCAAATTATGATGGTTAAATTAACTTTGCTTGAGCATATATTAAAATGTGCGTTGAGAAATGTTCTTCACCATGACAAGGTCATCGCCTCTAGAAAGCCATCACTTAAAACATACTTTCACTGTATAAATCAAATACAACCATATCATTTCAAAAGTTTTGTTTTGGTACGCGCTCATTAAGAAATGTTAATCTCATTAAAACGATTATTTCCACTCACATAACTTCCTCAGCTGTGTTCATTAGCATTGAAATACAGAAGATACGATCCCAAACCATATCTGGGAGGGACTGGTTTCGATTCCTGTTTAGTTTACGTTTTAGTATAAACGTAGTGTGAGAACATTGAGATATAATGTTTGTTTCCGTGCATCACGTCCTACTGCGCATCTGGGTTATTCCCGTGTTTAAACTGAGAGAGTATAGATGAGAAGGGTAAAAGATATATAAAATGCTTCTGCATTTTCATTGAAGAGAGTAAACAATGCGTCAGAGAATTCGACCAGAATTGGAACCCCAACCTCCCCCATCAAAACAGATAAAACGAGATTTACGTCTTAGTCTGTGGGGCGGATAGTCGTTTATATGGTTGCTCGATCCCATTTACACGCATATAAGAGGTGAATTTTCTTAAAATTCACTCTCCTCATCGTGTTCATTTGGGAAACTAGTATACATTGATCACATCCATTTCTAGCCCTGTGACTTTAAATAATAACAACTAGAAGTCACACGCTTCGGTGGCTGCATGGTCTAAGACGCTACTCTCGCCGTAGACTAGAGTGTCGATGACGGGGAGATCAAGGTTCGAATATCGGTCGGGTACACTGAGGGTGGATTTACAAAAATTGTTTTCCACTCCCCTTCTATACAAATATGAGTACACTTCTTAAAAATATACCCTTCCTAATCCCTAAAACCATTAGCGTAATTAGTACATAAATGTGTACTCTAATGGGTAGTAAAACGCGATGCTAAAAATATTTGAAGTCCCAACTCTTCTTTACAATTACAGGCATTCTACAGTCCAATTTTCATAAGAGAGCCCTTATCTGGCAGCTAAAAGGTGACTAGATATATTTTCATTGTGTCAAGTTATGTGATCTGCAGTTGACACTTTTGATATTATCAATATTTACAAAATAACACTGATAAAATAGTGAAGTGTAGTTAATTTTTGTAACTAAAAAAGTTGGTATCTTATAAAAGGACCTTCCTATGACCATTGTACTGTGGTATCCAGTGTCACCATCGACAACAGTTTAAACAATAAGATTTTTTTCCACACAAGATAGAGTGAATTCATACAATAGAAATAATTATACTCACTTTTGTCAATCTCTAATAAATGGAACGCATAAGGTCAAGCAAGCGTTTCCACAAATTAGACTGACTATAAAATCTGCTGGAGACTTGTGGATTGAGCATGCGTGACATTTCGAGAAGTAGGCCTACATTGTGACTGGCGAGAGCCAAGGGGTCTCTCACCAGTCTAGAATGTGGCTACATCGTATAAGTACAGGTGTGAGTGAGCCGCCGAACACAATAAAGCCATTTCCTCCACTGGTGCACGTTTCTTTGAGTTCAAGTCCGGGGGCAGTTTTAAATCTTCACCCCATTAGCTATTAATTCCTAATTAATTTTTAAATTCTTACTTATCTGTCAATGTTTTTCTTTTTTGACTAACAAAACAAACACTGTTTGGTATGTTTTAGTATGATTAAACCTTTATTCATTTTTGGTCTTACAAAAGGAAAAATATTACACTATTTAGGAATTAAAAATTTTAAACACTGTATATGTTTAGTAATATGAAGAAAAGAGGTGGTTTAAGATATAGCTGGTAGTATTTAATAAAATGTCACATCTCGCCACTGCTTCTTTAGAATCTAAAACGAGAAGCATTTTATCAGAAGAGTGTACACCAAATTTCTTACGACGCAAATTAACAGTATTAGAAGTAATCACAGCGATGAACTCTTGAAATGAGATGAACTCTTGAAATACTTTTTTTTCTGCTTCGTATGAACCGAGTGAAAGTGAGAGCCTGACATAATACAATAATGTTTTATAGTGAGTAACAGTGTGTGTAACATATTACAAACTTGCATTATTACTAGTAATTCCTCTGAGTCGCGAAAAAAAAAGGGAGTCGAGGAGGTAGTACTGGGCCGAGAGCTTATGACGCGTACGTAGCCGGTCAAACTACTTAGCAGGCAAAGAGGACTTCCTGGTTCGAGAACTCTGCTCCACTTCGCGCGATGTTTCTGTTCGAACACTTGATCATCCTATCAAGTAACACTCCAGTATTAGAAAGTATCTCGTAACCATTTTTATCTCTCGATGGGTTTTAGCACAGGAATCACCCGAATTGATGATCGCGCAGGTTAAGGCGTCACCTTCATCTGTTATTGTTTGCTGGGGAGGTTTTCAAATCTCAGTTGGGTGTACCGATCATGGTTCATGGTTTGTTTGTTTTTCCCCTGAGTTGTTTTTACACTCTCCACTCAAAGAGTGACAATACATTTCATCTGAATCAGAACATACTATATTCCATAGTGCAATCTGCTTCCAGAAATCTAGAAACTCCTCCAGTCCACGCTCTCTCCTCCTACACCCCCGTCTCTATCATAGGAAACTCACACCCAGCACACCATGTCACGCCAAGGATACATTGCATTTCAACATTATCCCCAAAATAGGTGGCCTTCAACAGTAGCCGAGTGGCTTGGTAAGACGATGGCTGAGGGCAAGGACTGAGATTGTTGACTATTCGTGAGAGGGTTTCCCCTGATATTCATAGATTATCATAGCATCATTTCTCTTTTAGGAGTGGAAGTCATGTGACATCGAAAACTTGTTTATCTACAGGTCAGACAAAATTGGCCCATAATTAAAGGAAGGCAAATAATTTTGGTTTCCTCAAATTATAGTGTTATTCACCTCAGAAGCAGGGGCTCCCTCGTTTTTATCTTGGGGGGCTGGGACAATCTTAAGCCCCCCTCCCCCAATATATCACAAGTATAATTATTCAAAACCCATGTATAAAAAATACATCTGTTACCACAAGTTTGGTAATTTTAAGTGATAAAGACATAAATTTATAATTAATTCAATAAAAACTGAAATGCCCTAAATTTGCCGTTTATTTTTCTCACACGAAAAAAAACTATATCTTAAAAATATAAAAATTAGCATTCGGCCTAATTGTGATTGCCTTAAATATAAACAATACCAGAATAGTAAAGCCAAAGGGTAATATATATTGACTTTTTTACCAAGTACAAACAAATTGAAAAAAAATCACAGTTGAATTGTAAGTTTAATTTTAACATAGATTTTCAGCTACAGCTCAAATTTTATATTTACCATATTTTTATCAACCCTAAAAAATTAAAAATCTGGACACCAATAAAATTAAGACGATTTCTTGTTGTGGTATGAATAAACTATTTTATTAACTTTTAATTTTATTAAACATACGTTAAATATTGTTGTGATATTATATTTGATTGTATATGCAAGGTTTGTAAGAATAATACTAAATATTTAATCAACCCTAATTTAAAGGTCCATTAAGCTGCTTTCCACAATATGTGCCTTTACAGGGTTGATATGTACACTTCGTTTACCCTGAGAGGTAGCAGTATTACCTTGCATGGTTCAACTATGGCATAGCTTATACGATATAAATATATCATGGGAGTACCCCTCACATCTCCTCGAGTATTTCTGAAGTTTTTAATGTTGATCGCATAAGAATGTTTGTGAAACTATTTATCTTGATTTGATCCTGCAATCCGATCTTCATAGATCGTAGTTTAACACCTAAAAGCATCCATTTTTACTAAATGTGTCGGGAGATGACCATTTCAAATAGCTTTTAGAGGCATGCAATTTTCAAAATTCGCTGGAATAAAATTACTCCAATTTAGAAAAAATCGGGGGAGGTCTACTTTAAATTTCTCTTAAATTAGTATAATTTTCAAAAACTCTCCACTTTTGAGAACCACTCCAAGTAAAATATAGGGCATGCAATTTTCAGACATTAACTGAAAGGAAGAAAAATTCATTAACAAAATTCTAGGGCATCCAATTTTTAAACATTAACTGGGTGGGAGAAAAATTCATAAAATAAATAAATCTTTATATTTCCCCTCTACCCCATCAGACAAATAAGGTTCCACCACCACTTTTTAAAATAATTTTCTTATTCCTCATAAGTCTTAACATCATGTCATAGACTTACAATTTGGAATCCTCCCAAAATGAAATTCTCCCCACGCCCATGAGACTAAGACTGCTGCTACCTTTCAGGGTAAAGGGAGTGTTCATGGAGAACAGAGAGAGCCCGTAACAGCGAATTAATTAGGAGTGACATGAAAAGTCAAGGAGAAGCTGG
Organism: Timema bartmani; assembly: GCA_902151455.1. Classification (NCBI taxonomy): domain Eukaryota; kingdom Metazoa; phylum Arthropoda; class Insecta; order Phasmatodea; family Timematidae; genus Timema; species Timema bartmani. Next base: position 7,371 of record CABFWB010000958.1, read on the forward strand.
AGAAATTATAAAACGTCATTGAAGTTTTTAATTTATTTTGCAATGATTTGTGAAATACGAAGCAGAGAGCATTACCAAGTCTAAACTATTAGTTTTATCCCCAATTAATGTGATTTCTTGATGACATTTGTGCCAAGAATTTAATAGAAGGCCATGAAAGTTATAAGATTTTGTATGTAAGTTTTATAGCTTTTACTATTAAATACTGGGAAAGTAAATATTCGTTGTTCTGGAAAACCTGGGGAAGTAAAGGAATTTTAAAGTATATACCTTATCAGCGCTGTTTGAAAGTGTGTAAAATAAATAGATGTTATCAGCAGAAATCAGCTGGGTCTAAAAGTTTAATCAGCCGTTACCCTAGATAGTATATTTTAAAACTTAAGGACACCAGAATGTAGGGCCAATGTTTAATCATTAGCTAAAAAGTATTCTGGTTGAGAACAATTCCAAATAAATTCTAGTAGAGTACAATTTTCCTAAACTTTTCCAAGTGTGGACCACTTTAAATATCTTCTAAGAGCATCCAAGTTTCGGAAAATTTTTAGAGAAGGGCTTCCGATTCCTCTTTTGGCTTGGGAGCCAGGACGTAAATTTTGCTAATCGAACTTATTACACAAATACCACTGGATAGTATCATTACCTATAAAATTAAAATATAGACGGGGCCTACCTATCATTTTTAATTGCTGACCGAAAAAAAGTTACCACATTATTCTCCACCCAATTTCCTACAATGCTGTTACTATACATAATTACAAAGAAAGACATACGAAAATGTACTACCCGTGAAAAATAAACCTATTTCAAATATCTTCAAAATTTATCCATGGTCTAAAATTTTACCCGGTCAGGACCTTCGTACTCCCTCTCAGTTGAGCCCCCACTTTCAAATATATTCCGGAGCCCTTGCGTCAGGGGAAAGCTCTATACTTCAAACACAAATAACGGTAGCACCTACATTCATTTCAAATGACGTAATTGAAAAATTCCAAAGTTACATTTTAATAAAAATGTAGATAGTCAATTTTCACTTTATAAACACTCATGCTATATATATATATATATATATATATATATATATATCATGATTCCTGTTTTTCTGATTCCTTTTATTAAAATTCCAACATCAATTATTCGATTCTTGAATTCTCAAAATTTACGATTTAAATCTTTTCTAGTTACATTAGAGATATATTATTTGTTTGTATACCTACAGTTACTGTGATAGATTTGCAAAAAAAGGTATTAAATAAATTTACAAATTAAGTGGCCATGTTTGAGCTGTGCAAAATGACTAGAACACAAAGGTCATGTTGAGTACATTTAAATTTGCTGGCATTAAAGATAAGCTGAAAAAAAAATCGATTCAATGAAATATGAAATAATTCTGAATACCACTGTTTCATTTAATTTAGTACTGACTCTTGATAGCTAAAAATCAAAGTATTGAAAATTATAATATTAGAAGAAACTCTGAGTTATTTCGAGCAGTGAAAGCCGTGGGTATCAAGGAATCGAATTTGACATTCCTAACATATTATTTCGCTATTACACTTTCGTAGTTCCTTTTACTTAGAGTAAACCTAGCATATTAGTTCATTATAACACTTTCGTAGTTCCTATCACTTAGAGTAAACCTAGCATATTAGTTCATTATAACACTTTCGTAATTCCTATCACTTAGAGTAAATCTATACATTTCTTGAATTAAATATATATCTATATTCGCACTGGTACTCACGCGGTTCATAATAGACTGAATTACCGCTGAAGGTGAGGTCAAGGTTCCTCAGGTGGTTTCACTATTGAATGGTTTTCTACGTGATATGTACTTTTGAGGTTTTTCTTTCTCTCTCTCCATGCTAATGCATGTGAATATCTTCTAAGTTAACTTTACAGTCGACAAAGTTTCAAGCTTGGATAATCATTTGGTCAGTTTCTATATCTAATTAATTCTCCGATGCTCACAAGGGGAACATTTAATTATCATATTAATATGTTGCTAGCACGCACATATGGCACGGAGACTAAATTTGAAGCTAATGGGCTCATGGGGTTTAAGGTTTGAATCCCGGCAGAGCCTAATAAGGGTAGTGTTTCCCAATTGGCTTCCCACTTTCCCTCCACGTGTAAACGCGTGGATTTCCTTTAGTTTCTACCGTCTTCCCCCCGACCTCATTATCGTGCTTAAATGCGTATAGCCCAGATGGGTAGTAAATCGTGGAGCAAAAAAAAGTGTTACTAAAACTAGTAATATAACGATCGAAACTTTGACACCAGAGAATAGCACCTTTTTCTTTTTTTCAACCAAGACCAAATGTAGCTACACAACAATGTTGAAATAATCTTGACCGCATTAAAAGAGCTGCAAATCTAGTTGATATTACCTGACAAGGTTGAAAAATTATTGCCTGATCATCATGAAAAGCGAAACCAGTTTTTAATACTTTAAATAAAGTGGCAGAAACAACCACATCTGGTGATTGTCTGTATTTCATATGTGGAAACCTTCATCTCTGAGCACGCGAGCCAGAGGTTCAGCCTTGTCTGGTCTGGTTTGCAGGCGATGGAGACGTCAGGGCTTGAACTCCGGCCGCGTGTATTTAGGATGGCCTTCCCCAAGTGGTTTTCCATTCTCGCTCCACGAAAATATAGGTATATTTCCTATAAATTCTACCTTTCTGATCCCTACTCAATCTTTGCACACACACACAAAAAAAGTAGAATTTTAAAAACTAAAATAAATATCGTAATATACAGAATAACTCTCTCGCTAAACCCTTGAGATGCCTCGCGAGCCACAGTTTGGTAACCTCACGTTAGGTTAACGACGTACATTTCGCTATTGCATAATCACATAATCCCTTTTGTGTTAATCGTGCGATGAATGTAAAATACACATATCTTCTAGAGAAATCATTTCGTCGGATGTATTGTAAGTTTAGTAAGGATCGTCCTGATTGGAGGATCACGTCACGGCTCTTAGGCAATGTGGAGGAATTTTTTGTAAACATGTTAGAGTTTCGGCAAGGTGCGTATAAATTTGTTCATTGTTTTATTTCAACATAAAGTTTTAAATTTTTCATTCACAGTTTATATTAATTTCACATTAAATATTGAACGATGTTTGTTTTGTCTCTTTGTAAAGTATATTTGTTTAACATTTAACATTTTTGTATTTAATAGCAAGGACCATCTTATCAATGTATCTTTATCTTATTCAACATTGGCTAAACCTCAATTTTCTTTTATCTGACAGCTAGAAAAAAACTACTAGAACTGCTTTCACATATTCATACGTCAGTCATAAACTATATGCAGCTTTCACTTTTGATAGTTAATATTACCAATATCTATAAAATAACACTAATAATACAGTACTTTTTTTTATCAATTTTGACCACAAATAATATATATATATTTGTATTTTTTAAAGGTTCTTCAAATGTAGATTCGTAAAAAAATCAAGATAGCATTGCAATGCAACCAGCTTTAATAATTTCTTATCAATACTGTTAAAATTGAGAAGGAAATTAGATGCAAAGAACCTTATAGAGTGTTCTGGCATTCTTGATTTCACCGCCACGTCTTACCATCCGTTCGAGTTATCAACATACTACATGAATGGGCTATGTTTGAGTATACTAGAATTTGAGGAAATGTTCCCACATTCACATAGAGGTAGAGTGGAATACAATTTAGGATAAACCACCCTCAGCACACTCGTCCTGGTTTAGAACCATGACCTACCCGTTACTGGTAAATCAGACCACTTGCGGATAGTGATTAATCTAACGGGCCGAGAACGGGAAGGAGTGTTTAAAAATGTACTCACATTAGCGTAGAGAGAGGATGCAAATTTACGTGTGGCATCTATATCCAAAGGCGAGAAGCTACAACATTGGTCTAACACTTTAGAAGGAGTACCCACCAAAATGACGTTGACATGTGATATGACGCTTGATTTAGCATCAAACACGTATCTTCAGGTTAAACCAATGTAAACATGAGTCAGCAGCCAATGAAGTGACGTGACATCGTGGTGACTTGACACACGTCACGTCACGATTACTGCATGCTCCACTTTTTATCAGATGGACAAGTTATTTCATTTAATTCGCTGAACATTTGTTTGAAGTTATTAAAATACGTTCACACCCTCTAAAGTTTGTATTGTGTTTTAAAATCGCAGGATCAATTGTTCTTAGTAACAAATGAAATGTTTATCTTCTCATTATGTAAAGAGACTTAATTCTTTCTGGATACATATTTAACTCTGAAAGTTCCACATTTTAACATTTTCTCGCCAAAAAGGATGCACTCAAAAGCGTCGCTTATTGAGATCATAATTATTGTATCAAATAACAGTTACTCAATTCGATAAGGCTAAAAAAAATTCATCATCAAAGGCAAACCTTATTGCTAAAGGAATTACTGCTAAAATCGTTCAGGTGTGCTTTGAAGCACACGTGAATATCGTCACACTCATATAACCGTCATATTTCTGCAATGCTACTGCCGGATCATGTGCTATATGACTTAGACTGCTCGGCGGTTTCTACGGGTCCTTTGTTCCGTTCTTGTCTGCATGGGATTTAGCAACTTTACAAAATACTCATCAAACTGGTGTAGGACTCATTTTTTATAAACGTGACCGAGCGAGATCTTACAAACGTAATGATTCGTCTGAATCAATAAATAACAACTTCCTACAGAGAAAAGTATTCATTAACTCGTGAATCGCGTCTCACACTATAACTGACATTACCAATCCTTAACAAAACAAATGAAGAAGAAGAAGAAGATGATGATGATGATGATGATGAAAAAAGAGTGGAAACGTTTTAGAAGTATGTAGGATAGAAGTTAACAACAATTATATCAAACCCGTATCGGTTAAACCATGAGCTAAGGCATCAACCCCGTCTAGTCTGGTTTGCTGGTGAACGATAAGGCAAGGGTTTAAATTCCAAAATGGTTTACTGTGGATACATTTTTACTAAATGGTTTCCCATATTCTCTCTACGCGAATGGATGTACATTACCTCTATATTATCTCTTCCTCATTAGTTGAAATATGAGTCTAGTCAAGACTTATAGTAAGACTTGGAGCATGAAATAAAAACAATACTAAATTAAAGTTTGTATTTTAATCCGGAAGTAGAACTCATTTCAGAGTCGTGAGCGTCAAGTGGTAAGAACATATATTTTATAGAACCAAAAACAGAACTAGGCTATCATACCACTGGTCACGTGGTCTAAGTCTCAATATAATGGATCGTCAGTGCCGAGAAGGTCAAGAGTTCAGTTCTAGCTGGGGCACTGGGGGATGAGGAAGGGATAAATCCAATGGTAACGTATCACTGTGGTTTTCCCATCCTCTCTTCACATTAATGTGAGTGCGTTTCCTATGAACCAATGTATCATTTCCTATGCCTATAGTTAGTCTTAGTAACCTTATTGCCAAACGTATTCAAATATAATATATTTACCAACCAGGAACGTTACTAGTTTATTTTTCACTGCCTGGTTCTGATATCCCCGCTCCTTCACCTTCTGTTGAGGTCCAAAGTGACCCCTCTCATCGGGCGATGTTTGGTCCAGTTGGTGTTGCCCAGCATCTTCCGGGCCACCTCTTCAAGACACCTTTCTCCACTTTCACTCTCAGACGGTTTGGTTCCGGTCGACCAGGAGTGCCAACCCCTCCTACCTTGAATTCCCCCTTAGTCATCACACAGAGGACCGTGAAGTGGATAGTCAGGAAGTGACGTACAGAATGTACAGACATAGACATGAGAAGTGTATAAAACTCTTCTATGGGCAACCCACAGCGGTGGGCACGTGGACTTAGTGTCGGGCTCACCTGGTCTAGTTGACTGGTGACGGGAGGTTGAAGGTGGCTTATACTGATTTCCCACTCTCCTCCCTTCTAGCAAATGAGAGTAAATGTCCTCTAAAATAACTGCATTCATCACTATAGCTTCATTAGAGCAATGAATGTTGGATACAAAATATGTTGACATATTTTGTGTGGGGGGGGACTATTTAACATGCACCTTTTGAACTGACTGATTATACCATTACTCAACTAATGATCCAACTTAATTCAGAACATAAATAACATCCAATCTCCCGGCCATCGTTTCATCACTGTTGGGGTGGGGATGTAGGGTACGCGAGAAAGGATTAATATTTTTCTAGTTTTTATATCAATTTTTTTTCTCAAAATAAATCAAATATTGTTTCAGTAAAAAAAAAAGTTTAATTTTCTTCACATGGTGACCTAAATATTTCTTTCTGTCAAGAATGTCCTGTAGTTTAATGAAAACGTTTCTTCTTCATTTGAAAAGTTTCTCATTTAATGCCGCTATGCTCATGACAGATATTCAAGAATTGTTAATATCAGCATGTGAATAAATTAAACTCTATGCTTGTACCTAAGCAATATTTTATTTATTTTGGTAAAATAAAAAGATTTGCTATAAAAACATTAAAAACGCTGGCCTTTTCTCGCGTTTCCTAGATCAACACCTTAAAGTGGAAGCCCCAATGTCCCTAATGATCAAATTTTCGCCAGTGTTGAGAATTAAACCCAGCACCTTTCAGTTAGTAGGAGGATCCCCTACTGACCTAACTACGGTGTATAGTATACATAAAGGGATTAACACTTTTTATTACCGTGATTCGCGTCTTGATACTCATCCAGATTATTCGACTATTCACAATAATGAAGTAGAGATGAAGAAGGTAGAATTTAGAGGAAATGTATTAGCAGTCGGATGAAAAATAGAGTACCTAAGAAAACATTTAGGAAAAATGCTTGGTTCATCCATTAGGGATTATAACACCGACTGCCCCGTCGTTGGCAAACAAAACAAGATGAGACGAACGCCTTTGTCCGCACACTCCCCGTCACGGGAGTATTTGTTTACTAAGGATAATGTACAGGGAACTCATGTAATGTAACTTATATATTTCCATCCTGTTTGTAAATTGTACGCAAACTCTCTCGCTGTCGGCTCGATTCATGGCCGCGTGCAAACGTATTTTTGATGGCCAATTCTAAAATAGACAGAAAATGAGATAGCTCGTAGAGGAACTCTAGCGGAACAGTAAAAAAAAACAAATATTTCTTGATGATCATTTTCTGTTCCGTTTCCTTAAAGGAAGCAGGATACAGGACTACAATAATAACACAACCAACCCTAATGACACAATCGCACCGAAGGGGCATGTGGAGTAAGGCGTCAGTCTCACAAAGTCTTGTTTGCTGGTTACGGGACAGCCAGGGCTAAAATACCAACCAAATGCTCTGGGGCTGGATGTTTTCTAAATGATTGCTCACTCTCCCTTCATGTAATTGCTAGTACATTTCCTCTAAATTATAACTTCTCGATCCCTGCCCATTATAGCAAATATACTGATAACCTGAATGGGTAGTGAGACACGAAGCTTGTAAAAAAAGGACTGGTTAATGGATAATGTGATAGGTTGACTCATTAGAATTAGGCTTGTTCATTTCAGGGTTGTATTGAGTGTCATTTACAATCCATGTGTTTTCTCATCATCTCTCTAGGCAAGTTCTGGTTCATTTGTTCAAAAATATAACTCCTCCTTAAACCCTAGGTTATCTAGATAGTAAATTAGTTGATAAAAAGTATTTTTCTAAAATAAAATACGTTTTGGCTTTGACAACAAATTCTAAGTTTATTCCTTATTTGCCTCAATTATGCATTCTATTTTTGGGGTCTATTTTGAGAATATTGTGCTTAAAACTATTTTAATATAATTGTAGGTATAAAATATGTCTGAGTCAATGTTTTATCAAATCAACATAGGTCCACTCTACTTTCCACCCCAACAGAGAACCTAAAACTAATCATTAATTACTTGCACACTCCATGAACAAAGCTGCATCTACAAAATTTGTTTTATTTTAAATCTTGACTTCCTTATATAAATAATACAAGATGTATAACATGTTATAGTTGTGTACCAAGTGAATGTTAGTAAAAATAAATATATTAAGGTCAGCTCTAAGGATGTGTACACTCCTCAAATCCGATTATCTATGTGATGGCTGTGAACAAAGCTAATATTAAATTGGTTAGAAATGTAGTTACATAAGCCAGGTTAAATAGTGCTAGTAATTCCATGGAACTATTGCACACAGGTTTAAATGAAACAAAACTGATTGAAAAACACCAGGTTTCGTTATTACGAGTTATGAAATGACACCATTAAATAACTTGTATAGAAAAACCGTGCTGGATTCCACATAGCTTACTATAGGCGCCTTTTACCCACGTTGGTTGAGAATGCGCACTTCTAAACATAGTTCGCTGGTCTAGAGGAAGCAAGGGATTTGAAGAAGACAAATAAGTGTTGGAAAGTTTACTTTGCTTCCAGTCCAGTATACTAGCTTCTTGTTCGCGATGATGTAATAAGACATTAACTACACTGGCCATAATTTACACTGAGGAGAAACCAAACCAAATATGCTCACTAATCAACAAATTTCACTAACACTTAGGATCAACTCGAGCAACAGAATAGTTATTATTTTCTTACTTAGAGCGTTCATCATAGCAGGCCCAACTTGGCCCCCGGCTCGCGTGAGGTATGGGAGCAAAAGTGAAAAGACCTATGCGATAACAGAAATGAGTGCAGTGCTTTCGTATTTAGATGATTACTCGAAATTCTCCGTGGCTAATAGCTACAGTATGTCTCTATTATGAGAGAATGAATATATGTGCACAGTGCTTATCTGTGAAGCCATTCTAAAATTGTCAAAAACGACCCTTCCAATGCAGTTTTTTTATCAAAATATAATTTAATATTTCAACAATGTTTAGCATTAGGAACTTCTATTAACTCTTTATCTTCATTAATGTTTAATCAGGAATGATCCAGGTGCAATAGTTTTCGTGTAAATTTACGATTTCTAGCCGAGTGTATCATAGAGTTGATTGACATGTGATGTATGATCTTAATAACTCAAGATTGCATTTAAACGCAACCCATTCCCGCATTAAATTATTAAATAAAGACCCGCTTCAGTGGTCAAATGGTCTAAGGCATCGCTCTCAGTTTAGACTGGCCTGCTGAGTATGAGGATATTGGGGTTCAAATCCCGGTCGAGTCTACTGAAGATGATATTTCCTGAATGGTTTCATCCGTTACCTCCAAAATACTCCCTTCTTTATCCCTATCCCAGTAGAGTAATTGTCATATATGCGTTTAACCTGAACAAATAGTAAGACGTGGTGATATCAAAAATAACATTCTTTTTTATCCTAAAACCATACTAAATTATTGTTATTTTCTAAACTTACACTAAAAGTTTAGTTTAGTTTTAAAAAAGTTTGACAATATTTTTAGTACACGAATGAATAATTATATCTATTTTTTATTTAAGGTAGTTACTATTAATTTTATAGACACTCGGGTGTACCAGTTCACGAATTACAAGCTAACTTAAACTAAGAGAACAACACTTAACACTAACGTCATCAATTTAAACATATGGATAGTAAATCAAAAGCATGGACATATAGCTAATAAGTAATTACTTAAGATATCACATGGTATTGTACCTATAATGTTACTCATTCCTCCCTAACAATAACCTTAAGGAGATCCTTGATGTGTAGGTTTACTACACACTGGATTAATTATTTAGATTTTAAAACATAACTATGCTATTCGTGACTTACTACCCTTGTAGGTTATCTGAAAACTTTTAGCTGGGTTTGAGACGAGGAAGGTACAATTTGGAGGAAACGGACCCTAATTTGTATAGAGGAAGAAAGAGAAACAATCTATGTAAAACCACTTCAGTACACCTGGTCGAGATTTGAACCCCAGCCTCACCATCACCGGCAAAACCTACTAAAAGATATTAACACCTTAGTTTGCGAATTCATCGGTGTGGGTAGTTTTAATATTAATTAAATATAACACAAGAAATCAGAATTTAATAACAATTAGAAATTACAGTAGCTAAATGACTTCTTTGGTGCTGACTGACAGTTCACAGCTGACAGCTGACGGCTTTGAAAAGTTACCAGACCAAATTATGTATCCCTACGCTGAACCATATGATCTACAAAAACATGTGTTTAACAGCTGTAACTTCTGACAGTCAACATTTAGGTACATACCTAAATGTTGATTGTCAGAAGTCAGCTGTGAGCTGTCAGTCAGCACCAAAGAAGTCGTGGAGCTACTGTAGTAACCTTTATTTTTGCACATTCTAAATATTAATCAACTATTTAAATATTAATTTGTTTCATTCATGTTTAACACAAACTAATACGTGGTGGTTGTCCATAGGATAAGTTTTGATGGCTGAATAAAATTTAATCGAGTGAAAAATGACCTTCTGTTCACGATAACTGAATGGGAAAGCTATAAATAGGTCTCTGGTCCAATTCCCGTGTCCAGAATGCCATTTTTAACTTAATTGAATTCAAACATTAACTTATAAAATAATTTTAGAATTAATTTAAAATATTTTTAATAACATAGGCCTATAGGGCCTATATAAACAATTGATTTTTAAGATGTGGGGCTATTTTTTCTGATTCAAAATAATTGTGGTTTATAACGTTAATATTGTATAAAATTGATTCTGTAATAACAGTTTTGTTTTTGACAGAAATTAAAGTGGGATGGAAGGGGAAGTTAGAAAAGATCAAGTGTTTTTGCAGTTTTTATGGCAAAACATTTTTTGGCCAAAATTTAAAAAAATATTGCTCCATTATAAATATAGAGTATAATTTTCTTCGCATGTTCATATCAACATTTCCTGAATATCTGTCATGAGCATGTTGGCATTATTCAACCAACTTTTTAAATAAGGAGAAAAGGTTGTCAATAAATTCCAAGACACCCTTGACAGATATTCAAGAAATTTTGATATCACCATGTGAAGAAAATTAAATTCTATATTTGTACTAAGGCAATATTTTATTTATTTTGACCAGAAAAATATTTTCTTATAAAAACTGTGAAAACACTGCTTTTGCTCGTTTCGCCTTCCATACCACCATAAGGTTTATTGACACCTATGAACTTTTCTAGTGAACTATTAAACGTTCTTAGAAATACACCCCCTTTCGCTCAGCGAAAAGACCAGAAAACGCCGAGCTCACGAGAGTCCGAACAAATAATGTCACTCTAAGAGGGTTTGACAACGTTTGAAGGTATAACGGACGCATAATGATCTTGAACACAGCGCGAAGACACAAACCCGTGTAAGAAACTGAAACTATTCTGATCGAAATAAGGACCATGAAATGTATAAAGTTTCATGTTCGAGAGGAGAGAGAGAGAAAGTAATCAGCGGATGGCACGAACAGATAGCAACATCCTTGGCTTATTAAATATAATTAGGAATAAGAGATGAGTTAATTACTACGCTCGGAATACACCTCACCAATCATCAAGTCCATCAGCCAAAGACATTTCATGGCTCAGATTGTTTTTTTAATTCATAATTACTGGTTGTAAAGGCTTTGATTTGCAAGTTGATGCATTTGCGCAACATATTATAATCAACCTATGGCTGTAGTAGTAACATTTCGAAACTTTGTTTCTTTTGATTTATTATGTTTGAACAAATATATTTTTCTTTGTGGTATTTTTTCACTCTTGATACAAGTTTGTCTGTGCGCGCGTTCAGGAAAGCTACGTACTGAAAGCGCACAGGCCGAATTTGTACACCCGCTTTGGAGTATACCAGAAGCGCACAAGGTCGGTGCATCAAAAGAATTATAGGTGTTTTGGGTTGCGAGAATTATCCAGCTACCCGTTCGGGTTTATATGCTTATGTACTATTACGCTGATGGTTTTAAGGGTGAGAAAGGCTATATTTACAGGAAGTGTACCCGTATTTGCGTGCAGGGAAAGTGGAAAACCTTTTCCCTATGCACTTTTGACACAAGGTCTAAGGTGCGCTTTTGATTAAAGTTCGTTGAGCTGGTTGGTCTTAGGGTGAAGTGCTCGCTTCAGCACTAGATACTTGTGGGTTCAATCCCAGCATGTGTCGAATTTTTTTTTTTCTTGGGCGATAGTAATCCTTCGGAGGGGAAGTAAAGCTGTTGGTCCCATCTCAATTGTGGCATGTAAAATAAATCTGGAAGGTATGTGAAAATAACTTTCCCAACAAAATTGGTAGACGCTTTCGCTCTCGCTCATAGACATTCTCTTGTGCTGGTATGAACAGTCGGCTCAAAAAGTGCACAGGCGTTTTATTTTTATTTTTACATCTATTGTGAGACAAATGTTTTAAGCCACGTGAGAAAAGGTTGATCTTTATGAATATAACGCACTTTTGAATGTAATAGTAATTTGTTTTCTGTCTAACTGGATCACTGATCACTAAGAAAGCTTCAAATTCAAACAGAAATTACATGATAGGCCTACATTTCAACCTTAAATCAAAAGAGAAATTAGAGTTTAGTTTGGTTAGTCGTTTCGTATTCACGTTAGTAAGTGATATCCTTATTTGATTGTATCTTATATTAATACTTATAGTTGTATTTAGACAGGCAGGAACAGACAGATGAATTATTCCACTATAAGAAAACGATTCAGAACTCGAGATTTTGATGAATTTCGACGTTTCATGACCCCCCGAATCAGAAAAAGTTGTTTTTGCATTCCCGTCTATCTGTCTGTCTGTCTGTCTGTCTGTCTGTCTGTCTGTACCTTGGAGTAGAGCATAAACTATTTCACCGATCGGAATAAAACTTGGTATCTGGGGTTTTCATAGGGTTGCTTCAAGGAGTTCTTGGAATTAAGGATAGTTTCCTTAAGGGCAAAAAGAGAAAAAAATCGATTTTATCAAAACCGGCTCTAACGATTTTGATTAAATTTCATTTTTAACCATTGATCAATATTACATACAAAATGGCTTCTCTCAATTTTTCGTCAAAATGACTTTAAAGGTTCCAGTCTGATGAGTAAATTCTAATTTTTCTTTATCATATCACTGTAATTCTTTGAGATATTAAATTACTTATCATTGCAAATATGTAGGTATATTTATAATAACAATATTTTATTTGAAACATATATTTATAAAACCAATAATTTTTAAGCTATACGCAAATTTATGTATATATTTTTTTAATTTTCGAGTGCTAAAGGTAAAATATTACAACCGTAAAAAAAATCTAACCCGAGATGTTGATGGATGTCGACGTTTCATGACCCCCGAACTCTAAAAAATTGTTTTTGCAATGCCGTTTGTCCAAGTGTCTTTTTAATCCTAAAATTAAGATTAGTTTAATAAAGGATGAAAAGAGAAAAAATCAATTTTCTCACAATCGGCTCTAACGATTTTGATTAAAATTCATATCTAGGCGTTGATTAATATTATACATAAAATGACTATTTTCATTTTCCCGTGAAAATTACTTTACAGAAGCGGAAATTTCCGTATCTCAGCAATTATTTGAGACACTAAATAACTTATCATTGCAAAACTGTAGTACTATTAAAATTAAAATAAATTATTAGAAATATATCTTTATAAACACAATAGTATATTGGCAAATATATTAATACAATTTTGTGAGCTTTAGTTTTACTTAAGTTTTAGTGCAATAATTCTCTAATGTCATAGAGTTAGTAGATAAGCAGGTCTCTCAACAAGTTGATGTTATTTTTCCTTTAACCTCTTAGGTGAAATGTTTGTACAGCAATGATCTAGTTCTATCATTTTAAACTCAATAGTCAATATCTACCTTTTTTATTGGTCTAAATTTATAAATGAGGAATTTAATAGCAATGCGATAACCATAAGATGTGCAACCCCTAATAAAATGCCGAAAATTTTAACCGGAAGTTGAAATTTTAATACGAAGTGTTGACCCTTGTGGACTCCATATCGATATTTTTTTATTGGTTCAAATATACATATTAGGACTTTAATTCTTTAAAAATAAAATAATTATAAAATTTAAAACCGGGAGTCAAAAAAAGTGTACGTAAGTATAGCGCAATTTTTGCTCGTGTTTGCTAGTATATATTATTTCGTTTCACATATACTACAAGTTTTGAGTAAATATCACTATTTTTTAACAATAAAGTGAGAACCTATGTGCGGAGTTTATGCTTTCTTTCCATTTATGCTTTATTTATATTTGTGGTCCCCATGTCTTAGGTCGCTTGACCACTGGTTTATTTATTGTGATCTTGTCGACTTGAACGACGTGACCACCATTTAGTTAAGTCCAAAACTAAGACATATAGAATGATAAAACTTAGCTTTGGCCTACGTATTAAGGGTAAGCTCAAGCTGTGCACTTCAGGAGTATTGTATTAATTACTTCTACACACATTCAGAGATTTACGCCCTAGACCATTTGACCATCAATGTGGGTAGCTCCATAGTAAATAAACATATAAAATATAAGCTTTGCATAAATATTTAATGAACTCTAATGCATTGTAACTCAAGCACAGTTTATTCCTACCTTATATTAAATCTGAAGACTTATACCTAGTTTTTAGCAACGCGTTTTACTATCGGTTCATTTTGTATATGTACTAATTACGATAGTGAGTTATGGATGAGGTAGGTTTAATTTTATGGATGTGTACCCACATTTGGCGTAGAGGGAGAGTGGAAAACCATTTTGTAAAAAACCACCTTTATTACACCCGACCGGGATTGATCCCCTATTTCCTTGTCATCAGCATTATAGTCTAGCAAGGGGGTTTATACCTATTGACCACCAGTTTGGCACCTTAAGCCACGTGACCACTATTGTTGGTAAATTTAAAAACAAGAAACATAGAAAGTCGAAACATTTCATTTGTACTTTGTGAAACCTCAGGGTGTGCACCTTTTGCGTGCTTTTTTTAAGAAATTACATTATTTGAAGGCCTTACGCGTTAGACATCGTGTCCACCGACTCAAAAGAAAAAACGTAGAAAGTGGGAACCCGGTATGGACATATGTTCATAAGCAAAATTAGTTTGTGATTTTGTACATATTTCTAGCTTGACGTCTTTAACGTTGTGATTACTGGTGTGGGAAACTCCCTCGTGTATATATATATATATATATAAGTTGTTGTTTTGAGAACCTGATACCTTAGACTGCTTAGCTACTGGTGAGGTAATTTTAAACAAATAAACCTTGAAAGCGAAAGAACTTACATAATTACAATGAGAAAAGTGACGTACAAATTTGTTTGTTTTTAACTTTTACATATATAACGAGCCCGAAAACTTAAATCTTGTGAATACCGGTTTGCTATATTTAAAAGGTCCCTAGCTTTGCTAACGGTCAGGGTGTTCTGTTTAATTTAGCAGTTATCCGTTTTATAGCCGGGCGATGCCAGTCACTAGCAGCTAATAACTACTACACGAGTATTAAAAATGCACTCTCGTACAAACATAATGTATCTGTGCTTGTTCACTGTTGACCCACGAGATAGATTTACTTCGTCTCAGTCAGTAAACAAACCAGAATCTCCAATAAAGATGATTGGTTAACCCCTTAAACTCATAAACGCGCTCTTCACGAAGTCCTACAATCCTCGATCTTAATGACCACTACCGTAATTAGCTTTAAATAACCACCTGACAGTGCTTTTGGTCTGCAAAATATTCCTCTTTATTTAATTACAGGAATTAACGTGAACTTTCTAACACGACTTACATACTGACTTCTAAAAATACATGGCTTAAGCTACACATCTAACCGTAACGTTTAGACGTTTATCGTAAGAATATCAGAACAAACACATCTACAAATAGTACATGTATTCGTCAACATGGGTCGGAATCGAACCAGGTTCTTCAAATTTGAGGGTATACAAATATAGCCACCTATCCACGGGAAAGAACTGCAGTATTCCACTTCAGGACACAACAATTAAGGGACTTATGGAGCTTTTCCATTTAAAAGAGACCTCATAAATTCAAACACGTTAGCCAAAAGGACGGATGGCCAAACAGCTTCTTAGCAAATGGGGATTTAAATGCAGCTATTCCATAATCTATTAAGGGAAAAGTAAACATATTTATATAAATAGAATAGAAACCTCTATCACGCGTTGCAAAATAAATATTGCAAAACTTGAATGGGTCTTAATTTCAAATACACTAAAAAATTAGGTCATGACATTGAAATGTATCACTTTCTGAAACTTGTATCGACTGAGAGAAAAAAATCTACTTTAAACGTGATAAAAAAACCTGACAACCCACATAGTTGGACACTTGGATCGAGCCGACATGATTTTATGGTCTGGTTTACCAGCTACGGGAGGGTTGGGGTTCGAATCCCGTCTGGGTGCACTGAGGTTGATTTTTACTAAATGGTTTCCCACTCTCTCTCCTCACCAATACATGTACATTTCCACACTACATTAGTGTAATTTATGTGAATAGTACGGACGGGTAGTAGACCACGGTGTATAAGATATAGAGAAACTAATTCTAGGACCACTTTGCACATTTTATTTAAACCTGAAACGATGTTTGAGTTGTCTAAGGCGTAAGAGCCGCATTGTATTTTGTCAGCGTTTACAGGAAGGTTAAGGTACGAACTCTGATCCGGTTGTATTAGGGATGACTGTTCACTTATTATTTTCGATTAGACTATTCTAACACTAGTGTTAGCCCCCTGAAGGAATCAACTTTAAACCCTTTTGTCAAAGTTACAAACAAAAAAAAAATAAAAACGATAAATTGTAGGTCTAATATCACATTCACCCATTTCGGTGGCCGCATGGTCTAAGGCGTCACTCTCGCAATAGACTATACTGCCGAAGAAAGGGGAGATCGTGGTTCGATCCCGGTCGGGTGTACTGACTCCACTCAAATGCAAGTACACTTCCTTTAAATTCAACCCTCCTTAACTCTAACCTATTAGCATAATTAGTGCATAGGCTCTATAATCTGAATGGGTAGTAATACGCGGTATTAAAAAAAAGACCGGCTAAACCGACTAAACGTCAAGCTAATTTGGTACGGTTTGCCAGTGGCGGGGAGGTTGAAATCCCGACCTGGTGTACTGAAATAATCATTTTCCCCTAAATTGTTTACCACGCTCCCTTTCATGCAAATACTGGTACATTTCCTATAAATTCCGCCTGTCCAATACATAGCCAACTAGTGTTATTAAAATTAGAATAGCCTGGACGAGTAATAAGAAGCTGTGGAAAAAAAACACTATTTGATATGATAAAAGAATGGTTTTATCATTTGTAAAGTGATCATCGTGAAGCTGTTAATACTTAATTAGATTTTTCATTCGATAGTTAATTAATTACTAATTACTTTTAAAATAAAATAATTTTAAAAACCACAATGGACTCAATTTACCAATATGGCAATTCTTGTTTTAATTTCTCATTGCCTTTGTTTCCAGGAAAACGGTTTTAAGCAATTAAATTATTTTAACTATGGAAATTGAGTATTTTAATTTTTAACTCTGATCTTAATTTAAAATAGTATTATGAAAGCAGGTGCCTATGTGAACCATTACAAAGAGTAATATTACTGCACGCACGATTCCAAATGAAAAAAAAACATTAGTATAACAATTTGCAAGAGAAAGTGACAAATAGAAGGAGTGTTTTAAATCGACATATTATTCTTAATTTGTTATTATTAGTTCACTCTAGAGAAAGTTTACTGACCACGTCAACATTAAAGTCGGTGAGAACAGGAAGGGAAACGTGAATTCTATGGAAACATATCAAGATCCGTCTAGATGATGACGCAAAACTACTGCGAACAAAAAAATAAAATAATAAGGAAACTTATCGGTTATCGATCCTGATCTTCTTGGCTCAGATTTTAGCATGCTATCATGAACCTAACGCTACTTGTCTTTGTTCCCTACTTTGATTAATTTAATTTATTAGATAGATATTAGATTATATATAGATAAAGATTATATAAGTTAGATTTATATTTTAAAACGCATCAATGGTTATGTGGACAAATATGTCAGTCTCATCATGTCTGAGTTTCTTATGATAGAATGCTTGAGATGTGAATACCAGCCAGGTGGACTGAGGTTGGTGTTTTTTCTAAATGGGTTCTCAACTCCCCTCCCGCAAGTGAAGGTACATTTCCTCTAAAAAATTCCCCTCGTCTTAGTACTCGGTCGGTCTATACGCATACATTAATGTATACAGAGGAATATGGATAAGAAAGTTAGAGCAAATATACGTCCATTTCCTTGGTGGGAGGGTGGGGTATCATTTAGTACAATCACCCTCAGTATATCCAACTGGGATTCTAATCCTGATCTTTCTGTAACCAGCATTCCAGTCTAACATGAAAGTTACGTGCTAGACCATGTGACCAGCGATGTGGATATAAATTAATCAATCTTCAGCCCATTCGCAGACGCAGACGCAAATTAGCATGCTCTAATGCACCCTGAAGGGGTGCACGAGAGCAAATTCCAACACGTACCGACCAATTGGTCACACCGTGTGGTTTTCGGGTAATTAACACACGGGTTGTCGCATTTCGCGAAGTTACTGAAACATCCAAAAAAGCATATTATTAATTAATATTAATTTAGAAAAACAAAATTGTGGGGAACCGACTAAGGGTTTTTTAGAGTTACGTGTGGAGACACTACTCTATGGGGGGCTGGGTGAGAGCCTCCCAAACCACTGTTGACACATCTCGCTTATCCGAGCAGGGCTTTGGGACGTCGGTGGCACCCTCCAGGGTCGATGACGTAATTCCCAAGCCCCTGGTCAGCCCATTTCAATGCATTGGTACAAATAAGCGGATGTCCCGGACGGGTAATAAGACGCGATGGACGAAAATCCTCTGCGGACCAGGCTCGGAGAATATCGACCGTTCCGTGACCATAGAACCCACGTCATAGAGGGTCGCCGAGTGTGAGACCACGGCGGATGTATCTCATGTCATCCGGGTCACGTTAAGACTGTATCTGCAAAATGTGTGGAAACAATAAACCCGGCCAAACGTGATATAACGAGGAAAGTACCCACTTTCATTTCTCGGAACTTCCTCAGATTAAGGGTCTGGACCGGGAGATCAATGTGGCTGCTCATACTAAGTACCGGAGCACAACGGTTTTCAACCAGAACAACTAGTTTCAGAAATAACATTGTTACCATAAAAAATGAGAATACATTCATAAATTCAAATAGGTCCCTAGTCTGCGGGCCGAGGCAATAGAGGTATTGTTCTTAAGAACGAAAATAAAAAAGGCCCTACGAAGAGTAATTAATCTTTTAATCATTAATCTATTTCCACTATAAGTTTTAGCAAATAAGTTTTATTTTGTACAGGGCTACATAATTATGCCTTCATATAATATTTAAAAGCTCTACGAGCCAAAGTATCCAGCCCTTAATCCAATACTAGGCACTTATAGGCGATAGACTTTTAAACTGACGAGAAAGATTTGAACCAATCTGGGAACAAACCTAGTTCCCCAGAGGGACATATATATTTTCTTTTTCGTGCGCCATATATTACTAGACATACATCATTTCCACATATTCACACTAATGGGATGGAGGAGGAAGGTGGCATTTAGAAGAAGTGTACCTGCATTAGCTTCGGTAGAGACAGTGATAACCCATTTATATAAAAACACCGTCAGATCACTCGGCCATCTTCCTGTCACCGGCGAGGGTGACTCTTTAGACTAGGCGTGTAAAAACACCGTCAGATCACTCGGCCATCTCCCTGTCACCGGCGAGGGTGACTCTCTAGACTAGGCGTGTAAAAACACCGTTAGATCACTCGGCCATCTCCCTGTCACCGGCGAGGTTGATTCTCTAGACTAGGCGTATAAAAACACCGTCAGATCACTCGGCCATCTCCCTGTCACCGGCGAGGGTGACTCTCTAGACTAGGCGTGTAAAAACACCGTCAGATCACTCGGCCATTTCCCTGTCACCGGCGAGGGTGACTCTCTAGACTAGGCGTGTAAAAACTCGTTTGATCACAAGAGCCACATTGAACATTAGAAACACTGTAGGGACCACATTGAACATTAGAAACACTGTAGGGACCACATTGAACATTAGAAACAATGTAGGGACCACATTGGACATTAGAAACACTGTAGGGACCACATTGAAAAAACTGTTTTTTCATCAGCCTAAGTCAAAATAACTTCAACTTTGTATCTCATTATTACTAAAAGAAAAGAGTAGACCTTGTAATATTTATCTTTTTAGGCACCGCGTCTTACTACCCGTTCGGTTTATATGCTTATGTACTAATTACGCTAATGGTTTTAGGGATTAGTAGTAAGGTTAGGTTTATAGGAAATGTACCCGCATTTGGTGGGGGGAATAGAGAAAAACCATTTTGGAGAAAAAACCTCAGTGCATCCAACTGAGATTCGAACCTGGAGCTCCCCGTCATAGGCAGTCTAGTCTACTGCGAGAGTAGCACGTTAGCCCACGTGGCAACAGAAGCGGGTCCCTATAATTTAAAACTATAAGATTAACCGTCCATGTTTTACCAAATGTTTTAAATATTTTATTTGCAACAATGATGTTAGTGTAGGACTTTAAATCTAATGCCGAAGTCACGTTTAAAATCATTAACAAATGTGTGCCGCTGAGCCAAGACCTCTCGGGTGTTTGGTTCCATTTTATGTGAAAAGACAACTTTCAACATAAATATCTTCTGACAAACATTACATATATTTGGTGTGCAAATTCAACAGTTTTTGGGAAGTGATCCATGTTGAAGAAAAAGTACAGATTTGATACACCAACCTTACATGTCAAAACTCCCCAAATTATGGCAAATTCACAATTATGACATTCTCAAATGTTGTATTTCCTAGACGTTATTAAAAAAGAAGAATTGGATCTCATTTTATGAAGGTTCATCATAAGGTCAGCGACCCACACAAAATCACGGATAGGGCCACGAGTTTGACCTGCCTTCCTTGGACCATTCGACCACCAAATAGGGTGACAGCTAAACTAAGTCAATTACGGCTCCTCCAAGTGAACCATGTT
Organism: Timema bartmani; assembly: GCA_902151455.1. NCBI lineage: Eukaryota > Metazoa > Arthropoda > Insecta > Phasmatodea > Timematidae > Timema > Timema bartmani. The sequence continues at coordinate 28,379 of CABFWB010000958.1, forward strand.
TTATTCCTGGTCACGTGGTCTAAGGAACCAGGGTTATTTTCCCGTGCACTTGGGGGCACTTCCTTTAAGCTACATTCTTCATTCTTACCTCTTAAATTAAGCGTTAATATCCTTGGTGTTAAGTGGTCGTTTGGTATTATTAAAACTATGATCTAAATTAAATGTTTTACTTAGATTGTAACCTGTTTCGGTGGCTGCATGGTCTTTGGCTTCACTCTAGCAATAGACTAGACTGCCGATGACAGGGAGATCGGGGTTCAAATTCCGGTTGGGTGTACTAAGGGTGGTTTCTCCAAAATGGTTTTCCACGGTCTCTCCACGCAAATGCGGGTACACTTCCTCTAAACCTATAAATTCAGCCTCCCTCATCCCTGACTCATTAGTGTAATTAGTAAAATAATATAAGCATAGCCTGAACGGGTAGTAAAAGGTGGTGCTAAATAAAATACTTAGAATGTAGTTCTGAGATTATGGTAAAGAAGGGCTTAAGGAATTAGGTCTGAATTTTATTAAACAGAACAGTAATTTAATTTGTACTTATGCTTATATTAAAACTTTTACTTTTTTTTTATTTGAAGAATATGTTTGTGTTTTGTTTTTTAACGTCAACTGTAACTCTCATGATAAATATTGCAGTTCGAGGAGTTGGCCTTTCAATTAGGCAACCTGTGCTGGTGTCCGGGGTTCAATCCTCGGTCCCGGCACAGATTTATCTGATCACCAAACCCTTCCTTCACCTCTGACAAGACGTGTATTAATCACAACTTGTGAATGTGAGGAATGCCAGGCCTCCACCGTGGTTCGGATTCCACGTTAAACTGTAGGTACTCCATTTCATCTCACAATCACATTACCATTACACATCAGCGTAAGTGTGAATAACCCGAACGGGTAGTAAGACGCGGTGTTAATAATAATAATAATAATAATAATAATAATAACTAGTCAGCGTTCTTTACACGTTCACGTAATTTAGTGAGGAAACCCAATTCCACCTTTGGTTATTAATTATTAAATATTTCCTTACAAGTTTTACAAGATCTTTGTTTAGCCTTGAAAGATGATGGCTACAACATACATTACGTGTATTAGTTTTTTGAAAAAATTATTTTCTGTCAAGTGTTTTAAGAAAAATATAATAGTAATTAGTACATAGGCCTATTTATTTTGCAGAAAACTAGAGAAAAAGGAAAATCCAATTCCAGTACATCCGGTCACGATTAAACCCCAGCTTCCCAAATCATAGTCGAGAGTGCATGTTTGGGTGATTAGTGCTAGTTATTAGTGCTAATGGCCAGGAATAATTAATTTGCAAGTCGTGTACAGTACTTAAAGCTTTCATCTAGGCAGGCTTTAGCCTTAGCAAGGTTCGTTCAAGCTTATTCTAAACAATATACTTTATACAATATACTGTGTATACTTTGCTTCAAATCCCGACCGGTCAACATTTTATAGAGTTTTATATAATAATTTATATATGCCCCTATCGTTGGTTGAATGGTATAAGGCAGTGGTATTCAAACTTTTTTCTTCCTTTAGGCCCAGATATAATTTATCTTCAACTTTGCACCCCTAAAGTTGTTAGTGTATAATGCAAGTTATACATTAGGAAACGAATACAGTCAGTAAATACATGTTATTACTCGGTCAGTGAGTTGTTGACATCTCACCTGCTGTCAAGGAATGTAAAACTCAGAATATACAGAACAATAGTTTTACCGGTTGCTCTATATGGGTGTTAAACGTGGTTTTTTACCTTAAATGACGAAAAAAGATGAAGGTGTTTGAAAACAAGGTGCTTGGGAAAATATTTGGTTCAACAAGGAATTAGGCCGCTGGGGAGTGAAGGAGGTTACGTAACGATAATAATACTTAGCACCGCGTCTTACTACCCATTCGGGTTATACGCTTAAGTACTAATTACACTTATGGGTTAGGAATTGGGAAGGTTGAATATAGAGGAAGTGAACCCACATTTACGTAGAGGGAGAGTGGAAAACAATTTAGGAAAACCACCAATTCACCCAAGCGAGATTCAAGCCTAGATCTCCCCGTCCTCGACAGGCTAGCTCAACATGAAATCAGCGCGTTAGCCAACTACGCCAATTAGGTGGGTGTCACGTAATGATGAGTTACATATCCTGTACTCATCACAAGACATTGTTAGGATAATCTAGTCTCGTAGATTACGGTGGGCAGGACATGCAGTGCAAATGGTAGAATATAAAACAATGTTCAGAGTACTGACTGGCAAACCCAATGGGAATAGACTATTAGGAAGACCTAGATGCAGATGGGAGGATAGCAGTAGAATGGACCTGGAAGAGATAGGGTGTAATGAGGTTGACTGGATAGAACTAACTCAAGATAGGGATAGTGGGCGTACATTTGTAAATGTGGCAATGAACTTTTGAATTCCTAGTGCCATGGAGTATAATCTACATCTAAAATAATGTATTAAAATAAATAATATATAGGCTTTAAAATTATTATTTTATTTACGTACTTCCTAAAAGGTATTTGCATACCCCCGTGGGTACGCGTACCCCAGGTTGGATACCACTGATCTAAAGTGTGCCCTCGCAATAGACTGGATTGTCGATGACGCTCAAGTTGTTTTTTTTAGTGCCACGTCTTTCTTACAACCTGTTCAGGATATACGCATATGTACGAATTACGCCAATGAGCTAGGGACGAGGAAGGTTGATTTTAGATGAAGTATACCCGTATTTGCGTGAAGGGAGAGGGGAAAACAATTTTGGAAAAACCACCCAAATTACACCCGACCGGGATTCTAATATCTATTTCGCCGTCATTGTCAATTTAGTCCAACACCATAGTGACGCCTTAGACAATGCGGCCACCGAAGCAGGTGTGACGCTCAAATCCCAGTAGGGTGTATTGAGGGGGATATTTTCTAAATGTTTTCACACTCTCCCTCAGTGAAAACGTGGGTATACTTCCTCTAAATTCTACCATACTCATCCCTATCTCATTTTAATGAATATAAGGATAGCCTGGATGGGTATTAAAACGTGGTGTACAAAAATAAAATAGAAACAAGGTGTCAGATATTGACAGACTGATCTAATTGAGAAAGAGGGAGAATCTCATAATACCTTTTTACTTTCAGTTTCACTAGCTAACATTTCCATAAGCCGGATCATGGTGAAAGTCCTTATCAAGACCTAGAATCGAACACGGGTTCTCTAAGAGAGAATGTGTTTTAACAACCACATCCCCTTCAAGGTCCCCTAGCGCTATGTATTTTCCCTAATTAGTGACTACAATTATTATTAATCCTGCGATGCCTCAGCCTTGAAAGTACAGGAAGTCATACTCCTCCGTGCTTAAATTGAGCATTTAAATGGAGGGATTTGGCTCGCTTAAAAGGTTGAAGTTGTTTGCGCTTGTCTAATTCTAAAATACCTTAGTGAGAGTTCGTATGCATATATGGATGGCTAGAGGGGTTAACTTAATGTCCATGGGATCCTGAGCTCGATCACAGAAAAGTTTTAAAATATTTTAATATCTGTGTTTAACAGTGGTTTCCCGTGGGTTGAAGCCAAGGCAAGCTAGGTTGGGTGGTACTGTACTTAGAAAACTGTTCGCTTCCATACAGTAAACACACATTTGCCCAATACGTTATTGTGTGTGAGGTTGGTCAAGCCTTGCTTGCCCTGATAACATATCATGAGCCACCTCTGGTGATTTGTTTTGTGTCTTTAGTCAGAAATTACAATACCTCCCTGATAACATATCGCGAGCCACATCTGGTGATTTGTTTTGTGTCTTTAGTCAGACATTACAATACCTGCCTGATAACATATCGCGAGCCACCTCTGGTGATTTGTTTTGTGTCTTTAGTCAGACATTACAATACCTGCCTGATAACATATCGCGAGCCACCTCTGGTGATTTAATTTTGTGTCTTTAGTCAGACATTACAATACCTGCCAATACGCTTGGGTATGTACAATAGTGGCGGAACCGGGGGAGATTGAGGGGGAATTGGCCTCTGGACACCGCCCAACCCCATGAAATAAATGAGCCTTCTGATATTCTCGAATATAAATCTGAAAGGCTTGCATCAAACTGCAAATAACTTTTAAAGGCATTCAATTTTCCAAAATTTGCCTGGTAGAGTTAAAATAGCTTTTATAGTAATAACATTTTCAAAAATTTGCTCAATGAAGACTACTCCAAATAGCCTTTAGAAGCGTACAAATTAAGAAAAAAATTGGAGGAGACGACTTCAAATAGCGAAATAGCTTATAAAAATAATATAATTTTCAAAAGTTGTGGGGGAGGACCACTTCAAATGGCCTCTGGAAACATCCAGTATTCAAACATATATCGGGGAGGGGGTTGGGTGGGAGGCAAGTCCCTAAATAATCTGGGTTTTCTGCTTGCCCTCTCCTCCTACACAAATAATATTTCACCCCCATTAGGTATGTACCGTATATGATTGGGTGATTTTCTAAGTTTAGTTAGTTTGTAAGTCATGTTCTGATATAACTTTGTATAAGATGTTGAACATTAAATATTACAAATAAACTATCTACTTAATGTAAGGGGGTTAGAGGTAATTTTGTATTCAATGAGTTTTACTCTTCCTCCAGCTCCACGTATTTTAATTATAACAGTGTGATGGAGTTGAGGAAGGTATCGTCTATAGGAGATTTACTCACATGTGAGGAAAAGGAGAGAACGAAACCATTTAGAGGAAAACAACTTTCGTACACTCAGATGGGATTCAAATCTCGATCTCGCCGTCATCAGCAACTCAGCCTATTGAGAGATTGACTCCGGCTTAGACCATTCGACCACTGAAGCCGGTAAAAGCGTCCAAAAGTATATTTATAAATACTTATATGTTAAATTGTTTGTGCCATATGTGTTACGTGTAATATGTTTAGAAAGTGCTCATAACTAAATACATATAACTTATAATAAGTACCAAGGTCAAGGTTATATAGAACCTTATATATAAATAACTATTATAACTATTCAAACCAAAAATAATCAAATATTCATTATACGAGGGAAATTGCGGAACTAGCAATAAAGTCACTAAACAATAGTTAACATTTAACTACCCACCTCAATGGCCACATGGTCTAAGGTGCTATTCTAGCAATATACTAAATTGCCTAAGCCTGGGTTTTGATCTCGGTCGGATGTACTGGGGGTGGTTTTTCGTAAATGGTTTTCCACTCTCCCTCCACGCAAATGTAGGTGCACTTACTCTAAATGTAACTTTACAAATCTCTAACACGTTAGTGTAATCATTACATAGGCGTATAAACCGAGCGGGTAGAAAAACGCGATGCTAATAAGGAAAAGTTAAAAGTGCAAGATTTATTACTTAGCCTTATGAACACTTGATTACAGTGGGATGGAAGCGAATGCGAGAAAAAGTCAGTGTTTTTGCAGTTTCTATGGCAAAACAGAATTTTGGCCAAAATAAATAAAATATCGCTCCAGTACAAACATAGAATTTAATTTTCTTCACATGGTGACCTCAAAATTTCTTGAATATCCGTCAGGGATGTCCTGGAATTTAATGACAACTTTTTATCTTCATTTAAAAAGTTTGTCACCTAAGCTTAATGCCGCTATGCTTATGATATTCAGGAACTGTTGATATCAAGTTGAGAATAAAATTAAACTTTTTGTTTGTACTGGAGCAATATTTTATTTATAATAGCCAAAAAAAGTTTTGCGATAAAAACTGTAAAAAAACTGGGCTTTTCTCACTTCCCCTTCCATCCCTCCTTAAAAAATGTTATTAATGCTCAGTGCACACGATATATCATTAGCTATATTTTACTATAATAGAGCATTTAGCCTAGGATCACTAGCCCTAGCATCAGAAATCTTTTGCTTGGCTACTTGCATCGGTGGTCACGCGGACTAAGCGACAAGTTTGTCTAGTCTAGTTTGCCAGTAATAAGAAGGTCTGGGTTGGTTCTAATCCCACCAAAATGGGTGCACCGATGGTGTTCTATCCTATATGGCTCCCCACTTTACTCTAAATTACACCTTCCTCATCCCTAAGTCGGACAGGTAGTAAGATGTGAAGGGGGGGGGGGGGAACCCCCCATGTTTCCCAAAAAAAAAACAATTAAAAAAACATTTCNCCTACATAGTTTCCAGAGAAAACACAAGTTAATAAATCATTCATTCCCCCACCAGTGGTCACGCGTTCTACAGCGTCAGGCTTGCAGAAGACTGGACTAATGATGCTTAGAAGTCTGCAGTTTTAATCTCCACCAGGTACAATGGGGCTAGTTTTCTCCATTTGATTTATCACTGTGATTTTTACACCCCCTCTCAACGTTATTGCGGGTGCACTTGCTCTAAAACTACCGTTTCCAGCTCCTAGCCGTTCTTTAAGGTCGTTGATAACCTTGGTGTTGAAATACTAATAAAAGAAAGTCACTTGCCTGAGAACAATGGACCATTTTGATAAGATTTTTCTTTCCATTAACTTGATAATGAATTCCGGTAGCGTATTGTGAGTTTGATTTTAGCCCAAAGTTAATTATGAGATAAATGTTTAAGTTATTCTCAAATCTTCACAGAGAAGAAAAATCCTCCACCCTTTTTTTGTATATCTTTCTAAAGTAAATCTACCTGTTCCTTTCTCTTAGCGCGCATGCGCTCTCCCTTTCATTCATACGTCACACTTGTTTATATCTCGATTCTTACTCTCACTTGAAAACAGTAGGCGAGCTACGGGCTACAAGGGAATATGAAACATACAGACAAGAAGGCAAGCAAACCTAAAAACATTTGTCCTTTGGATGAGTCATGTTGAAAGAGTAAAATGAAGGATTATTTTATTAATCATTTAATATTTGTGTACGTATTCGTTCTATTACCCAGTTATTTTTTTAGCACACCCTGTCTTACTACCCGATCGGATTATACTCTTATGTAATAATTACGCTAGTGGTTTTAGGGATTAGAGGAAGTGTACTCGCATTGGCTTAGAGAGAGAGAGAGACAGTGGGAAATAACTTAGGGAAAAAACCTTCAGTACACCCAGCCGGGAGTCGAATCTCGATCTCACCATCATTGGCCGTCTATTCTACTGTGAGAGTAGCGCCTTAGACCATGTGGCCACAGAAGCGGGTTTCCCCCTTATTAAAACTCCTGGTGCTTGATTTGGATGTGTGAGTGTTAATTTTTAGGTTAAGTTAATTTATAAGTCGCATACTTGTACAAATCTGTGTTTGTAATCACACAACTAAATATAATAATATTAAATGATTAAAAACAGAAGTATAAAAAATAGCTCAACAATTTCCGTGTCCATATGGGTTCTAACTTTTATGAGTAAAAACGTGACATTTTTTTTAAGGACAGCTGTGTTGTACTGTTAATTGGTAAGTACAATATATACTCTTTAAATTATTTTAGAATTTCATAAGACAAATAAAGATTAATCCATCCTTCCTCTTTGTTTGCTAATAGTACATTTTTTCCTGACATTTTATTTATTTAAGGTATTTAACGTGCACTTTCTGAACGGAATGATTATATCAGCACACGAGAATGTATATGAGAAGAGCAAAAGGGCCTAACATTTTGTCTGGAAAGATATTTTCACACCTTCCAGGGTTCTTTTACATTCCACAATCGACATGAGACCAACGGCTTCACTTCCCCTCTGAAGGATTTTTAGCGCTCAAGAAAAACCCATCGGCCCCGGATGGGTCTGAACCCAAGAACATTGGGTCCTGAGACGAGCACTTTACCCCAAGACCACCCAGGTCGATCTGATAGTTTTTATTTTAGTTAAAGTATACCTCAATGCCTCACTGGACAATAATCTGTTTGGAAAAGCAAAAAATTGTGATTTGAATAAGAAGTTGTTTTAAATATAAATAGTTAGTTTTAAAAGCGCTTAGCTCACGAGTGAGATAATTATCGAATTTCAAAGTAATTAAAATAGACTCTAAACCACTTTTAGAGCGGAAAATTTCACTCAAGGTGAAGCCTAGATTCTTATCGGAGCTAAAACTTCTTAAAACGTATCAGTGACTTTGGACAGAATAGAGGCTCTTAAAAAAGTTAATAAACGTTATTATTTGTAAAATGTAAAGTCTTTATAGTATGAGGTTCCATATAGTTCGCGGTAAGAATATGCCCAGTGTTATCTATACAGGATGAACGATGCCCAGCAAAACAACGATCACAAGTAAAAGAAACATTAAACCGTGTTTGTTTGTTTTTTAGCTAAAATAATAAGGAATTACGGAATATTTTCGAAATTATTTTTGTGTTATACAATCTACAAGTAAAACATGCAGGTAAATTTATTTTTCCCGGTTATTCTGTCGAGTTTTTGATAGTTTAAGAAGGGCCCGGTCCCGTTCTAAACGAAATATAAAAACACTACTGTACTTATTTGTGGTCTTAATAGTGCACTTTCTAAACGTGTTATTCATACGGCTTTAACTAGGAGAGTAGTAACTGGCGCAAAATACAAGCCCCTGGTGGTAGAAATGGTAGGGTCTTGGGAGTAAAACAAGCTCTTACGTAAATACTAAATTATTTTAGATATCCGCTCGGCCCTTGGTCACAGACAAGTAAGAAACAGACTCTCAGCCTTACGGGGGTTTTGCTTCGCTCATTTTGCCAGCTTGAGTCCTTCAACACTGGGCCTCGCTAGTGTCACTGCTAGGTGATGATAGGACTAACCACAGCGATCCTAGTGTTGAAGGACTCAAGCTGCCAAAAAGAGTGCAACCATTTTAACCTGGAGGTTCAATGTCTGGGTATGCCCTTGGTCGAATCAATGGTACACAGATTGGGGGATGCATTTGTCCTTCAACACACAAGGAGAAAAACATATTCAATGACAACACTATTAACCCAAATAAACAACTCCTAAGAATGTAGCTCTTGAGTAACAGAACAGCCCCGTACAGTGGCTACCTATTAAATACCTCCAGCCACCATCTTACTTGGATCCGGGTCCACGGGGATGAGTGGAGATTGTCATCATCGTGCACGATCGTGATCGACCCAGCGTGCTCTAAGGATTAATCACTGAGAGATTTAGGTGTGCGATAGCTTGTTTAGCTAAAACTTGGGATTCTGGGTTTTAATCCTTCAATCAGTGGCAAGTATTTTCCCTCTTCAAAATGTTATTTTACGGTGGGGATGTTGGGAAGGCGAGAAAAGGTAAGTGTTTTTCCAGTTTTTATAACAATACTTTTGTTGGTAAGAAATGAATAAAATATTGCTTCAATACCAATATAGAGTTTAATTTTCTTCACATGGTGACCTCCACATTTATTAACTATCTGTCAAGGGTGTCCTGGAGTTTAATGAAAACTTTTTCTCTTAATTTAAAAAAGTTTTTCATCTAATACCGTTATGCTCATGACAAATATCCAACAACAGCTGTTGGTATCACCATGTGAAGAAAATTAAATTCTATGTTTCTACTGAAGCAATATTTAATTTATTTTAACAAAAAAAAGTTTTGCTATGACAACTGCATCCCCTGCATCCCCACTTTAAATTCTCTCTTCGGGATAAATTGAGTGAACTTATTTCAAAGTAATATATTTTACCTTAATGAGATGTATTAATAGTTGCTTGTAACCACTACACTGGCACTAAAACGTGGTACTAAACAATGAATAAAAAACTATTTATTATGAGCCGGCTACTAGGATTAACGGGCCTTGTTAGAACTAGTTGGATAGCCTTCAAGCCTAAGGAACTTTACAATAAATCAAACATTAACTGTTCATATTCATGTGACGTTGTCGTTTAGTAAGCGGTGGACAGGGCCCATCTTACGCCACGCAATCCAAGAAAGAAACCTACTAATAATATTATAGCTATTTAGATTATTTTTCTGTTTGTTAGTTACGTTTGAAAACGTTTGTTTTTAAAACAAAATAAACAAATTTATTGGGGACTTGTATAATTTTTTACACGTGCACATCCACCTTTTTCAAACGTTATATACAAGAGTTTTTAACGCCTTAACCTAAGTGTAAAGGTTGAGGAGGGTAGCGTGAAGGAGCTTCACACGTATTAGAGTGAAGAGAGGATAGGAGCATAACCATCTCCAGGGCTCTCTTTTGGAATTCAAATCCTGACCTTCCTGTTAACAGCGACCAAGTGTAGTGCGAGTCTAACGTCTTAAACCACTGAACCACCAATTAAGGTATGAATTTAAAGATATGCATGGGTCTTAATTAATATATATAATCTAAAAACTGTATATTATTTTACAATACAGACTTGTGATTCATCTTTTCTCGAAATCAAACTAATTATAGGTATATTATAAATATGTATTGGTTTTTTTTATCAGTCTACCTAAACTTATTGACTATTTTCTACGAGATAGCTAATTATATAAGTTATATTAAAAAGGCATTATTTAATTTACAAAATACTACAAACCACATTTAGACACATGTATTAAGATAGTTAATAATATTGAATTGAAATGTGGCCAAGACCCAGATAGACTCAGACACGTGCATTAAAGTCTCCGGTCCACCCGAGGCTGTTTTGATACCAACAATGTTTTAACACAAATTTATTAAAGGGTTGGTTGTATCTGTGGTTTCACATTAATTTTGGAATATTTTATCCTTTTTAGTGTGTCATTCTATATATACATTCATCCCTTGCAATCATTTCATTGTCTACGCTCCTGTAAAAGGATGTGATAGGACATTGTTGCTGCGATATAATTGGTTTTCACTGAGTTTCGTTCTTTCCATCACGTGGTCCTCCCCCCACCTCTTTATGTCATCCACCGGTAGGTCCCCGGCATCTGCGACGAGGACGAGGCTGGAAGGAACCAATGTTTTCCGAAAGGTCCTTCAATCCTGAACGTCTCCCTCCACCATCGCCGTTTATAACGTTGTGAAAATGTCGGCGGCCTGTTCATTATAGTAGAGGCAGTGGCACGTTGTGGTGAGAGAGACACACAGTGGTGGCAAGAGAAACATTAATCGGTCGGAGTGTAGTGTAGGTCCGAGTTTGAAGCGGTTAGATCGTACCACGAGGTTGGAGAGAGAACAGCTACTTCTTCGAGAACAACTTTTACCCCGCACCTGTCAAACTAATCGGTGAGGAAACCAGAATAGCCTTCAGTTTTCATCATTTCAACTAGTAGTCTAGAAACTTGCTATCATTTAACTTAAGCTTTTCCTTTTAAAAAAATCACAACTAGCCTTATATTCGTAAAGTTTTTGGTCCAAGGTTCGAATCCGTATGAAGACACAATATAAAAATATTTACCATTAGTAAATACACATTAATTATGTAAAACCCTTTTAGATATTTTAGTGTTGACCAAAACGACATCAAGCTACGTTTTCACAAATAAGACACAAATAATAACATTGAGTTAATACTTTAATTTTATGTATCGATTGTTAGATATTTTGGAAATTGGGTTGATAAATATTGGGTTGTAAAATTAATTATATCCTTCTCCACGTTTTATCAAATTTAATTGACAGTAAATGAGGATTTACTCTACTCTCGATGTGAACATTACTACTATTGTTTTATATTGAACAAACTAGACACGATTGCTAAACGGGTATTGTATTATCTAACTAAAATACTTGACTTTTACTGCGTGACAGCTCTGTATATAAAATATTGATTCGATGGTCTTTATAAAGGAAAAATAGAACCTTAACATGAAATCATTGTGTAAGAAATAAAATTAAATTTAAAAATACTCTCTTTCTTATTACGAGTACCCGTAACATTGTTGAGTAACAAAATAACCAAATTCATGTCAATGTATTTTCTGGTTCGATCCCAAGTAATTTAAAATGTAACTTAATATGTGTGCAAGGTTTCCTATTTTTATTTACTATATCGGTATTTAGTGTTTGGTGTTGATGTTATATGCAAAGTTAGTTTTAAGCTCTGCACTGATATAATCATGTATCTAAGAGTTATATGTCAAATACCCTAAATAAAAACTTATTTGAAACTGTTTTAAAATATATATGAATGATTATCAAATTTGCTGAATTTGGTTTCTAAGAGGTCACTGAAGCACTGCAACTTATTTCAATAAATCTACAATGTATTTTGTAAATAGCTCAAAAAAATCCGTTTTTTAATCAATAAATTGCCTTTTAAATATGTAGGTCATAAATAAGATGTAAAACGTCATATTTTGCTCTAATCATCTCAGCCTCAGCCATGGACTTTATTTTTGAGGCGTGATAACCAACCAATCTTTACTATTATTTTGGTTCTAGTCCTGGTTGACCCAAAAAATACATTAAGATTTCCCGGTATCATTGCGGTCCCAGGTACTCTAGCCTCCTACGAACAAAGTCCCCGTAAAAACAATATCCATCTTTGCCCCCTTATTCACTTTCCTTGTCAACTGGTTACCTCACATAATTATAAATTAGTTAAATGTTTGATAAAAATCGAGTTTCTTTGATAGCCGGATAAAAACTATTGCTGGGCGTACGGTTAATGTACCTTACCCTGGTCCGAGTATCCGAAGTTCATTCCCGGATTCTAAGGAATAATTTATCCTCATAATTTATCGTCCCTCAGTTTAATTGGATAGCTATAAGTTATCTTCTTCATTTATCCTTACCTCGGCCTATTTCCGGTAGGTTAGGTCATTAATTGATAACTTCTTGTCAATCATAATAAAATAAATATTATTGTAGATTGTTTTATAATGCATAAAGAGAGCTGTCAATCAGACTTATGTAAACTAGAAATGGTTCCGTTGTATCCTTGAATTCCTCTAATCCATGAAGATATTCGAGATAATATAAACTTAATGGACTCAAAGTTTAAAAAAATTAAGACTATGTTTTCTAATTTTGAGTAGAAATTGGTTTTAGAACTCTTGTACTCTTTATTTGTGCTTAAATCCAATATAATTTTAGAACAACCAGAACCAAAATAATTTATTTACCTCCTAACTGAATGTATACATATTATAATAAGTTAATTATATGTTAAAATGTTAACAATTAACTACTATTTCTATTTTCAATTTCAATTCAAGAATTAATGTGTTAAATTATAAATTGTATGTTTAGAATGTTTTATAAAATTCTTATTTTAATTCGAGATTCAGTTTTGAATAATAGAATAATAATGGACTCAGCCCAGCTATGATCTAAATATTTAATTTGTTTACAAATTAAGCAGGTGGGTAACAAATAGTATTGTGAACGTAATATGCAATTCAGAAAGGCAATTCAGAGAGTATTTCTGTTTTTGTTGTGTAAATAGAAACTACCTCGGTAAACAAATTAATGTTTACGCAACCCGGGAAGCCATGATTCAATAAACAATGTTGACATCATTATAAGTCTAAATGTATGAATATATCATTCTGCTAAGGTAAATATCGCATGTGCTAAATCATATTTTAAAATAAACATTCAAAAGTTACATTATTAATTGATAGATCTATATTTTAGTAGTTTAATAACACTTTAATATTGTTATTCTAGCAATAAAATACGTCTAAAGTAATACCAATAAAAGATTTAGAGCTATATATTTTAAATGTACGAATCAAAATAAAGGAATCAATATGGAAGGATAAACAACGTAAATGTTCGGCAATTTTTAAATTATTTTTCCCACCCTGTTTTATTACACGCCTGTACTTAAATACCCTAGTAAGGTACAGATGACAAAGGTATAATTCAGTAAAAATGTACACTCATTTTCATATAAACAGAGTGGAGAACCATTTAGGAAGCATCACCGTCAGTACACCTAGCTAGGATTAAATCCCTGAACTCCCCGTTACCGTCAAAGCAGATTAGATTAGCCTGACATCTATTATGCGTGCCGATCGCTGCAGGTGTTTTATAATTCATAGTAACAGTAGTAGGGACAGTAATCAAACGGACACTCTATAAACGCAGAACTTTATCAGTATTCAAACTAACTTAACATAAAATTAATATTACACAACAGCCTCAAAGACTAAAATAGAAGTCTACTAGTTGGACAACATGACTTATACAAATATTAAATATACTCGTTAGATTCACCCAGAATCAAACCTAAGTCATATAGGTTTTGTGTCGACCACTTGAAACACTTAAACATGAGGGTAGGATTTTTAAATGTTAATTGGATTCGATGGTTCTCATGTCACCCTACACAAAACAATTCACTCAGACCCTTCATGTCCCCCTACATAAAACAATTCACTCAGACCCTCCATGTCCCCTGCATAAAACAATTCACTCAGACCCTTCATGTCCCCTGCATAAAACAATTCACTCAGACCCTCCATGTCCCCCTACATAAAACAATTCACTCAGACCCTTCATGTCCCCTGCATAAAACAATTCACTCAGACCCTCCATGTCCCCCTATATAAAACAATTCACTCAGACCCTTCATGTCCCTTGCATAAAACAATTCACTCAGACCCTCCATGTCCCCCTATATAAAACAATTCACTCAGACCCTTCATGTCCCCTGCATAAAACAATTCACTCAGACCCTCCATGTCCCCCTACATAAAACAATTCACTCAGACCCTTCATGTCCCCTGCATAAAACAATTCACTCAGACCCTCCATGTCCCCCTACATAAAACAATTCACTCAGACCCTTCATGTCCCCTACATAGAGCAAGTTACTCAGACCCTTCATGTCCCCTACATAGAGAAAGTTATTCAGACCCTTCATGTCCCCTACATAGAGCAAGTTACCAAGACCCTTCATGTCCCCTACATAAAACAATTCACTCAGACCCTTCATGTCTCCTACATAGAGAAAGTTACTCAGACCCTTCATGTCCCCTACATAGAGCAAGTTACCCAGACCCTTCATGTCCCCTACACAGAGCAAGTTACTCAGACCCTTCATGTCCCCTACATAAAACAATTCACTCAGACCCTTCATGTCCCCTACATAGAGCAAGTTACTCAGACCCTTCATGTCCCCTACATAAAACAATTCACTCAGACCCTTCATGTCCCCTACATAGAGTAAGTTACTCAGACCCTTCATGTACCCTACATAGAGCAAGTTACCCAGACCCTTCATGTCTCCTACATAGAGCAAGTTACTCAGACCCTTCATGTCTCCTACATAGAGCAAGTTACCCAGACCCTTCATGTCTCCTACATAGAGCAAGTTACTCAGACCCTTCATGTCTCCTACATAGAGCAAGTTACTCAGACCCTTCATGTCTCCTACATAGAGCAAGTTACCCAGACCCTTCATGTCTCCTACATAGAGCAAGTTACTCAGACCCTTCATGTCTCCTACATAGAGCAAGTTACTCAGACCCTTCATGTCTCCTACATAGAGCAAGTTACCCAGACCCTTCATGTCTCCTACATAGAGCAAGTTACTCAGACCCTTCATGTCTCCTACATAGAGCAAGTTACTCAGACCCTTCATGTCTCCTACATAGAGCAAGTTACCCAGACCCTTCATGTCTCCTACATAGAGCAAGTTACTCAGACCCTTCATGTCTCCTACATAGAGCAAGTTACTCAGACCCTTCATGTCTCCTACATAGAGCAAGTTACCCAGACCCTTCATGTCTCCTACATAGAGCAAGTTACTCAGACCCTTCATGTCTCCTACATAGAGCAAGTTACTCAGACCCTTCATGTCTCCTACATAGAGCAAGTTACCCAGACCCTTCATGTCTCCTACATAGAGCAAGTTACTCAGACCCTTCATGTCTCCTACATAGAGCAAGTTACTCAGACCCTTCATGTCTCCTACATAGAGAAAGTTACTCAGACCCTTCATGTCTCCTACATAGAGCAAGTTACCCAGACCCTTCATGTCTCCTACATAGAACAAGTTACCCAGACCCTTCATGTACCCTACATAGAGCAAGTTACTCAGACCCTTCATGTCCCCTACATAGAACAAGTTACCCAGACCCTTCATGTCTCCTACATAGAGCAAGTTACTTAGACCCTTCATGTCCCCTACATAGAGCAAGTTACTCAGACCCTTCATGTCTCCTACATAGAACAAGTTACCCAGACCCTTCATGTACCCTACATAGAGCAAGTTACTCAGACCCTTCATTTGTTAACTCAGGTGGTTCAACGTTTTTTACCTCAAGGGCAATATCTGATCATCTTTTTGCACCACAGCCGCTTCTGTGGCCGCGTGGTCCAAGGGTACGGCCAGACTGGGCGAGCGACTAAAATATAAAATAGAACACATTGGTTGTAATGAGAGGTGGCCAGACTGGAGCGAGCGAGCGACTGAGCGCGCGCGCTTGAAAGATAGAACTGGTTCCATTTTTCAAGCGCGCGTGCTCGACCCGGTACAGTCTAGTTTACAGGCGCTCGCCAATATTATTGTATGTTGGTTCATTGAGTGCTAGGAAAACTTCTCAATTTGACGTGATATTTGACTTTTTTTTTATATAATTATCGATAGGCTTAGCACACTTGCTACTAACGGCATAATTTAATTGGTAAGATCATGAAACATACCTATATATTATATATATATGTAAAACTCATATGTTAAAATACTCCAATATTATAGTCAAAGTAGGCCTTTACAAATAAGAATCACCATTAGCGTGGAGAGAGGATGAGAAAACCACAAAAATAAATCACTTGTTAAAAACCACCCCAGTTCACTGAGCCAAGATTCGAACCTTTGCCTCGTCAACAACTATCGAGAGCTATCTGCTAATCACGCGCTCGCTCGCTAGTCTGGCCACGCAGTCGCTCAGTCGCACGCTTGTCAGTCTGGCCGAACCCTAATGTACTACTCTCGTGTTAAACTAGACTGCCGAAGATGGGGAGATAGGGGTTCGATCCCGGTCAGGTGTACTGAGTATTTTCCTAAATGGTTTTCCACTCTTCCGCCAAGCTAATGCAGGTGCATTTAATCTCAACTAAGCCTTTCTAAATCCATAACCTATTAGTGTAACTAGTACATAGGCGTATACCCGAACGAATATTAAGACGTGGTGCTATAATAATATTTTGCACTGCGGGCCAAATATGTATATTTAGTAATCGGCATGGGCGCAGGGAAAGTTCAATTTGAGGAAGGCAGAGAGGGGGAGCGGGGTATAACTAATAAGCTTATGACATCTTGTTAAGAATTAGCTACTATTTAAAACCTAATAAATAAGAACATTGTTAAATATTGGAGAGGTGAACATTTTTATATGTTAGGGAGGAGAGAAGGCAAGTAACAAAAAAGCTTTTTAGAGATTTTATACTTTGTTCCCCTCCAGTTTATATTAGAAAATTGAATGCTTCTAGAAGTCATTTAGAGATATATTTGCCTGGAATTTTTTTGAAAATTTAATTCCTCTAAAAAATATTTGAAGTAGTCCTTCCATAGCAAATTTTTGTAAAGTGATTGCCTCTATAGTCCTAAGTTATTTGAAGTTGTATATAAGGCCATCTTTAAGCTTCATATTAAAAATTTCGGGAAACTTCAGAGGTGAAGGGAGTTTAAACACCATAACCCCCCTCCCTACAGCCATGAGTAATCCCGTCATCTTAATATAGGTCTTCAAACAACACTTAATAAACAATTATTTATACATAAATTGTATTTTTGGTTGATAGAATATTTCAATTTTACTGTAAAAAAAGTTAGTTAATCTCCCAAAAATGTGTTACGAAATATGCAAGCCCCCACACTGTCACAAATCATACACATATTTTTTTAAATTAAATAAATGCATAGTAAAGTGCATAGTGGACTTTTTAACAAACATATTTTTATTTGAATCATTAGACATTTCACATCTGCCTCCGAGGGTTTCTCTTTAATTCTCCTTCAGGATAGTGTGAGGGCCACACTTTCAGTGAGCGCGGGCCTCGTTTGGTCCGTGGGCCACCAGTTGGACCACACTGGGTTAAGTAATCGCAGAGGTTTTTCATGGAGATACTTTCTCGAAGCCAAGGAAAGGAAGTGTTGGCATGTTACCGACCTGAATTACCCCTTCATTCTCAACAACCAGTTAGCTCTCATACAGTGTTACAGCAAAAACATGGTCCTGACTGGAAACTGGTAACACCAACTGCTTTCACTGCATGTCGACATTAATGTTTGACTCAGCCAGGATTCGAACTAGAGTATTCCAGATCATAGATCAAATCTCAATGTCTTTAATCAAAATAAGAGTAATAACAATAGTAAATAACTTTGAGGTTGGGCCTTCTCCCTTCGAACACCGGCACGATACGAAATTCTTAATAAATGAGGTTGGTCTCGAGGTTAGTGTGCCTGACTCATGAGACGGAAGGTCACGGCTTGATCCTAACCAATAATTATTTTATTTTGCAGTGAAGGGATTGTCCTACCTTCACGCCAAGTAAATGCTGGCGCCCTTCATATCAAATATACTTTCTAGTCCTTCTCCACGTAAATTGAGACAACCCGCATCAGTGGGCACACGGTCTAAGGCGTTGAGCTCATCTAGTCTGGTTTTTCAGTGACGGTAAGGACAGGGTTAAAACCTCAGCCGAGTGTATCGAAGAGTTTGTTGATAAATATTTTGACATGTTGCCTCCATGTAAATGCGGATATAACTTTTCTAAATTCTACTTTCCTCATCACTATCCCGATTAGTGTAAATATTCGGATGGCCCGGGCAGGTGTTATTTTGTATTCTGCATGGGGAGATTGGTTGACTCCCTATGCCAGATCATAAATACGACCCTGAAGAACGAAATGAATTTATAGCGTAAACTTAACCTTTAAACCCAATCACGTCACCTGAGTGACAGCACAAATTATTTGTATGAATACGAGGATATTTCTTGATCCATCTGAGACTGAACCGAGGACCTTAGTCTCCATCGCCAACGTTCATGCGCAATGAGCTGCTGAGGCCGTCCTATGACTCCATCAATTCCCTTGATTCTGTTGGCTCTACTTCAAACAAAAACTCTTATCTGTACAAATCATACGATGACCCACGCTGACATTGGGCCGTGGGCTTTTTAGTATGAGTGACCGTCTGTACAGTGCCGTTGCTACATGTATGAGACAATAGATGAGTGTGTGTGTGTGTGTGTCTTGTGACCTGGCGAGATATTGGTTATTACACACCGTGGGGACATACCAGCAATATCTGAAGAGCGAAGAGCTCTTTTGGACCAAGACTGCGTCCCCGAAATCCCTCTGGAAATAGTTTCAATCAAGAATGTAAGTAGCCACTCTATTCGTATCAACAGTTTGTATTATATATATGTCCATGCGAACTAAATGTCAGGATTATCTAGTACAATTTTCTAATGATCAGGAGGTCTGGGCTCAAATTCCAACAAGACCAAGTACCTAAGGTACTATTTATTAAACGGTTTCCTACTTTATCTTTAGACAAATGAGGATAAATATATTCAAAATTCAAGGTGATCTAGAGGTCTAGGGGTAAGGTGTTAGACTTCTGTGTTAGGGGTCCGGTGTTCAAATCATGGTCCCGGCACAGTTTTATCTGATTACCTTCACCTCTGGCAAAGTGTGTGATTTCACGCTTTGTGAATGTGTGGAATGCCAGGCCCCCACCGTGGTTCGGAGCCCACGTTAAATTGTAGGTCCCCTCTGATTTCCGCCACCATCATTCTGATGTATAATCCTACCATCTGGGTAATTCGTCTTAGTGATGTCCCCACCTTAAAAATGTATTCCTCGATGCGCCAGGAGAGCAGAGGTAAGATAAAGTCGAATGGCCAGGCCCCCCCCATATTCTAAATTCTACCTTATTCGTCCCTACCACATTAGCGTAGTTAAAATACATCTGGTCCGGACCTGTAGTTGAGCTCGCCGCGTCTTAATACTCATCTAAACCTTTACATTTAATTTCACTGATAGGATTGTGATGATAAATTTAAAACTAAGATGAATTTTACCTGCATTTGCGTGGAGGGATAATGTGATATAGTTTAATAACAAACAACTTAGGTACACCTAGCCTCGATTCTATCCCTGACCTCCCCCTCACTGGCAAACCAGACTAGATGACGTTTATTTCACCTACCCTTTGATGTGGGTCAAACCATTAATTAAATCCTCGATATTAGCTAACTCACCGTTCTTCACACGGGATATGTTTAGTAATACAAATCCAATGTTAAAAATAGATGTTAATACCCAATTTTAAAGGAATTGTAAGCAAATTGTATAGTTTATTCAACAGGTAATAACTAATATTTAAGGAGACAGACAATGTTATAGATGATATAGAGCCAAGATGAGCACTTGAGGCCGTATTTAAAGTCAGACTTCATATAGTTTTGGATCTATGGAGCTATGGATGTGCTAAGCAGTAATGTTCTATAGTCATAATTTTATTTCAAGGTGGGCCTCATATTTAATCTATATCTGGGAAGCTTTCAAAGTTTGACCAATGAAAACCCAATAAGCAGAAGCTAAAAAAAAAGGTCAAAATGTAGTGTAATGTAACCACCGTCTTGAAACAAAATCGCAGACGTAAATTTTAATTAGCCTATAAATTAACCGGAGGTCCGAGCTATATCCGTGCGAAATTTCATCACAATAAGTTCGGTGATTTTTGCGCAAAATAGTAACAGACACCAATTCATGTTTAAATTAGTATGATAAGAGGCACACTCTGCAGTGGCGAGGCCTGCTATTATCCAGTGTCACCAATAGCAACAGTTGAAAACGGGATTTGAAAAAAACTATATTCAATTTATGCCTTGGAAAAGTTATCTTGTCTCACTCTTGTAAATTTGAATATTCCACAAACGAAGTTGGAAACAAGATGTTTGAAGCTCTGGACTGCGCGTGCATAACATTTGGCAATGCCCATTGAGAAATGAGAATGTGAGTTAAAGGAATGCTGTTACTTTGTGCGAATACTGAGACCCCGAGCCCAATAAAGAAATCTCCTTCACTAATGCACGTCACTACAAGGTAAGGGGTAATTTTAATCTATTTCCACCACCAATAGTTTATTTCTACCCACTTTAACTTTAATTTATCTTTCAATTTTTAATTTCTCGTATCAAGAGAAAGCATTGTAATAGTGGGGAAAAAATCAATCTCGAAATCGTGACCAATCTTTAGGTTTTACGTGAACTCGAACCCAAAAGAGTGAATTTTGCCATTTTCTCTGTCTGGCTGTCTGTTTGTCTGTCTTTCTGCCTGCCTGTCCCTGGCCACGTATCCAAAATTTGATGGACTTTGTTCAAACTTAATATTTATATCTTATAGGGCTATACCAGGGGATTTTTTATTTTATTTTAACCCTAGCCCTCAAATTAAGGATAGTTTAACAATGAGGGATTTTTTTGAATTACAATTTTTTTAATTGTTCTAACGATTTTGCTTAAAATATAAATATGTAGATTGTATGGTATGTTAAATAACACTGTATACTGGTTTTTTTGTGTAAAAACTCGTTTATGGGTAGTTTACTGATGATTTATTTTTTTCAAAAACTTGAAATAATTTTTAAATGTCTATAGCGATTTGATTCAACACCGGGTATTTTGGGAATGTTTGACATAATCAATCACATTAGTGCAATTGTTCATGTCAGCGTAAGCTTAATCGCGTCGTTAACTTAATTGATAGCCGCTTCGGTGGCTGCGTGGTCTAAGGTGCTACTCTTGCAATAAACTAGACTGCCGGAGTTGGAAATATCTGAGTTCAATCATGATAGGGTGTGCTGAAGGCTGAAGGCTCCTAAATTGTTTCCCTCTCTCGCTCTCTCTATCCACGTAAATGCGGGTACACTTCCTCTAAATTCAACCTGCCTAATCTCTAACACATTAATGTAATTATATATATAAATAATATATAATAAATATATGTCATATGATATTGGCCTACACCATTACTACTTCATTTTATCCCCAGCTCCCTCCCCCCCTTGTTAAGCCTATAACCTAGACCTAAAATAGGTTTCCTTTCTCCACTTGGGCATCGGTATACGACACTTGGAGCAAAGTAGATATCAATAATCAAACCAGACTACCTCTTACATCCACTTAACCTAGTCTTGTTGGAAGCTTTAGCAATAGAAATCTAGGGGTTTTTTTGCTACTAGTAAAATCCCACAATTCACTTCAGTGCAAGGCGGTGTTAACGTCAGCGAGTGATTTAGATTGCAATTCCCTCTCAATTTCCTTTTTTTTTTCGTTCCTTTGCCGGAGAGCAGATTTCACTTTATATAAATTATTTTTTATCTCTATTGTCAGAATCTAGGCATACAATTGGTGTAATTAACCGTTAATTACTTGAGAAATTCAATCGAATTTTATGGACATGAGTTAGGTCATGACACTGCATTATAGTCCGATCGAGATAAGAACACTATAACATGACACTTTAAAATTTATTAGAACCTCATCTCGTGTCAAGACTGTCACTTTTGACAGTTGTAAATTAAATCTAGGGAGCTTTTACATTGTCAGCTAGTCTATATTTTTTTGTTTTTTATATCTTCTAAAAGGTTCTTACTATTGCAAACAAACTTTAACGGTTTTGAAATTTTTTTAGCAAAGATTATTTAAAAAACTACATTAAACTACTTTTAGTACATCATTATGTACAAGTATTACATTTATGTTGTCTATAATAATTTATTAATAGGGTACTTTCTAGTACAACTGAAAATCTAGGTCATCCAAGAACAATACACCTAATTCTACAGTACAAATTTCTTAGGAAGGCTCTTTTATGCAACAGCTAGAAAAACTACTAGATTGATTTCACGTATTCATACGTCAGGTCATGTGACTTGAAGCTGCAACTTTTGATAGATAATATCAGTACCTATAAAATAACAATAATAAATAGTAAAATGTTATTCATTTTGGCCGTAGAATAAATATGTTTGAGTTTCTTAGAGAACCTTCATATCAAAATTGGAGTGATCACGCCCAATCCAAGTTGGACGAATATATACACAACAATTAAATGTACTCATAAGTATCACTCGGAATCGAATACAAGATCTCCTATACAAGTAATTGACCACTCCAACCAGTATGTCAAGTGAAGTAGCACATTTATCTTTTATAAATTACGTCCTTTTATAAGGCATTCCACGAAGTCATTGAAAGAATGTCCCGCATAAAAGTAGCCACTTCAAGAGGAAGGACGCTGACAGCTAGCCCGATGGCGGTTTATGATTTCACTTTCCCTCCTCGCTGGTGAGGGGGAGGGGTACAAGAGACAACAACCACACATGTGCCGGACATTGTTGTTCACCGTTGCTTGACCCAGTCATTATAGGCGGCGCCATTTCGCTCCTTTCTCCGGCTAAAGAGTGATACCTACATATTTATGTACAAAACAGCACGAATATAAAACTTGGAATGGAGAGACGTATTTTAAAATTGCTTGAGAAGTCCGAGTAAAATAAAGTAGAGAATATGAAGCCATGTGACTAAGTGGTTAGAGATGTGAGACACAAGTATAGCAGGTGCTGGTTCGATTCCGGGGAAGAGGGGTTTCTGATGAAGATAATTACTATTTTCATGCAGTTTCGTCCTGTTATCCAGTTAATAAATAACAAGAAAATATGGCTGTGTTTGTAATACTGGCCTACCATGCTAGGTTAAGTTAGTTTGTTGGTTTAGTGCTAACAGATAAATACAGAAGCTTAACATGATAATTTCTCACCCTAAATCGTTGTGACTTAAATTCCATCTTAACTCGCAATGACTTCCATTCCATCTTAACTCGCAATGACTTCCATTCCATCTTAACTCCTAGTGACTTCCATTCCATCTTAACTAAAGGTGGTTTCCATTCCATCATAAATCGCAGTAATTTCCATCTCATCTTAACGCGCACTGAGCTAAACCTTAGAAAATCAGCTTTGGGTCATAGGAGACATGGTGCGGTTTGGTCGGTGAAAGGACGCAATTACGCTAATTGTTCCTCCTAATTTATTATGCAGCGATTTCCAAATCTTTAAGCTTCTGTTTGAAAAAGACAAAAAGGGTGCACCTAGTATTATTGTTTTTCGTGATTGGATTTTCAGACGCTTTATTTCAACGTCCAGGAATTCCTGATAAAATAATAAAGTAAACTTCAAACAGCTCATGTTATGTCCTGGTAAATCTCCCCCGTTTTGAAATCTAAAACATGCTTCTTATAACAAATGTTCTACGGTGATAGCTCTGAAAATAATCTCTTCGGTAACACCAATAAAAGCTCTCTTACTCCACGTCTCATTGCCCGGATGAAAATGAGATAGGAGTGATAAAGCCAGATTAAAAAGGAACTGTAATTATCTTTTCTAGGAGAGAGAGGAGGAAACTACATTAGTACACTTGTCCAGAATTCGGGCCCATATCGTCCCATCACTGGCAAGTTCACAAGGCGAGTGTCCATCGGTGCGAGTTTTGACGCGGTTATTTGAAATTAGATAATGTGGGCACATGGATTAAGGCGTCAGCTTCACTTGGTCTGGTTTTCAGGTCATGGAAAAGTTGGGGTTCTAATTCCGGCTAGGTGCACTTAGTTTTTTTCTAAATTAGTTTTCCACCATCCCTCTAAGCAATTTTGGGTACATTTACTTTCAATTTCAATCTAACTTTATTATGTATATATATATTTCAGTACTAAGCCTAACAAAACATACCCAGCCCTGTCCCCTGTATATTTATTAATCGCAATAGCAGCATCTAGAATCGAACTGAGGTCCACAAGACTTGTGGTCTACCACTAAAACCATTTAGCCTTGAGGCAGGCTTGGTAAAACATTATTATCATCATCAGTAAAAATACTAATCGTTATAATTATACTTCAAACTTAATAAAAATCTATTCTAAATAAATGTAAGCTGTGCAAACACAATACGCCCGCCAACCGAGTTAAGAATCGCGGGTTCGATTTCTTACATGGATGAAAAACTATAATTGGTGAAATTAAGGTTTTCATCGTGATGCACTCAAGGTGTGATACTCATGTTTTGTGCCATCCATTGTACAGTTTGTAAGTCGTGTTCTAATAGAATCAGTTTGTTTACAAGTATAAGTTAAACATCCACCAATAATTTCTTATGCTATTTAAAGTACGATATCTTATATTTTTGATGTGTAAACGTCCATTTCTATTCGAGATGCGTGTTGTCAGAAGACTCGAAGAGTACGAGTGAATCGGGCGTGTGTGTATGTAGGACGCGCCCTGATAGTTATGCAACCCGTGCGCCACTAGATTGCAGTAACACACGGCTATATTGCCAGACAGTTTGTTTTTATGAGAGCACCCTTGGGGTATAGGGCAGACAGAGGTGTGTGTAGGTTGACCCAGAGATTGAACTCGACTATGTGTCATTAACAAGGTTTTTATACGTCCATCTTGTCATAGCTTTCTGTTACTCAACATTCTTCTAATAGAGGTTATATATTTTTTATATGAATATGATTGAAGATTTTTTTAAACAAGCAGGTGTATATTTTAGCTAACCACAAATGTCCTTGGACCGCGCTTATACTGAACTTTGAAATCACTTGTTCCTTTCTTACCATGTAAAGTCGATATTCCGTCCGTACCAGGAGATCTGAACGTACGTCTCACGCAGATCTAATTTGTTAATTAATTATCTGAAGCACTGGAACGTTGATATATCAGCAATAACAGATTGATTTGATTTACTCATTACATTAAATATCAAGGCTATTGATGGTTTAATTACTCTAATCAAAGTGATAGGGTTAAGGAAGGCTGCTTCAAAGGAAGTGCGTCTGCATTAATTGTGATCATCA
Source organism: Timema bartmani (assembly GCA_902151455.1). Taxonomy (NCBI): domain Eukaryota; kingdom Metazoa; phylum Arthropoda; class Insecta; order Phasmatodea; family Timematidae; genus Timema; species Timema bartmani. The sequence continues at coordinate 54,101 of CABFWB010000958.1, forward strand.
AAAAATCTATTTCAAGATTTTGATGAACGTTGACGTTTCATGACTCCCTGAAAACAACAAATAGTTTTCGGAATGCCGTCTGTAGGTCTGTACCTCAGGCTGGAGCCGAAACCAATTGGGCTAAAACTTGGTATCTGGGGTTTTTGGAATTAGGTATCTAACCCTAAATTTAAGTGTAGTTTACTGTAGGGAAAAGAAACAATCTATTTTCTCGAAATTCGATCTAACATTTTTAAATAATCTTTATAGATAGACACTGTTTATCATTATAAACAAGATGGCAACTCTCATTTCATGAAAATGACTTTTGAAGGTACTTTACTTAAAGGATCATTTCCATTTCTCATAATTTCTCAGCAACTATTCGAGGTACGAAATAACTTGGCATTGTAAAGTTGTAGTACTGTTAAAGATAAAGGATCTTTTATTTGAATTATATTTTATAAAACCAATTATTTCTGAGCCATAAGCATAATATATATATATTTTTTAATTCAAGTATTTGAAAATGAATTTTATTCTTATGCTCTTTGGTAGAGAAAGATGTTTCCCTTTTCTCAATCTTTCTGTAACAGTGTTCCTAGTTCCTAATGCCATAGAGTGAGTAATAATGTATATTATTTAATTTATGATCTTTGGCGTAATGTTTCTACAACAATGTATAATATACCTATTATTTCGTTTCACAAATCTTACGAGCTTTTGGTAATTTTTTTTAAAGATAAAAGTGGGAGAAAGTCTGTGTGGTGCATTGTACCATTTATTGTAAATATTTGTTATTATGCTATGAATATTATATTATGTGTTTCCAAACTTGGGGGTCGAACCCCAAGTCAGGTTACACCTTCACTGAGGCCGCAGTTATAGTCGTACAACCTTGCGTGTTGTAATGCCGCGCCAAAACATTTCCTCCAACACCCACCATACCGCTGACGTGAGCAGGCAGCATTATGTCAGGTTTCTTTATTAAAATTAAGAAATTAGATTGGCGGCCTTGAAATGGCGTGCATCATTTCTACACCATTATTTTATCCACGTCTCACTGCCCATCCGGACTAGAAGAACTACACTAGGGGGGGGGGGGAGAGCTATGATAAAGGTATAGTTTAGAGAAGTTGTAACAAAATTTGAGTAGAAGTATTGAGGAAAACCATTTTTAAAAAAACCACCCTGCGTACATCCATCTGCGATTTTAACTCCAACTTTTCCATCATCAGTAAACCAGACTAGATGAGTCTGATATTTAGTCCACGGAGTCCCCGATGTGGGTTTCCTCACTGTTAATTATTTTTGAATTTAAATGAACGTGAATATATATTTCAGAAACTTTGTGGTAGATAATTATTGTGAAAAAAATTGAATTTTCTACATACATTTATTCCTATTTCAACTTGTCATTTGAAAATATTTTAATCGCTACACACAATATTGCCATCACACAAAAACATAAACATGAACATTTTGTTAAATAATAGCGGGGGGTGATTTTTTTCTTTTATTTAGCACCGCATCTTACTACCCATTCGGGTTATACGCTTAAGTACTAATTACGCTAATGGATTAGGAATTGGGAAGGTTGAATTAAGAGGAAGTGAACCCACTTTTGCGAGGAGGGAGAGTGTAAAACCATTTTAGGAAAAAATACTCCAGTTCACCTGACTGAGATTTGAAGCTCGATCTCCCCATCCTCGGTGGTCTGGCTCAACAAGAAACATAAATACCATTATTTTTGCAGTTTTTATAGCATAACTTTTTTTGGTCAAAATAAATCAATTATTGCTTCTATACAAACATAGAATTTACTTTTCTTCGCATGGTGGTAACAACAGTTGTTGAATATCTGTCATGAGCATAGCGGCATGAGATGATAAGCTTTTTAAACTAAAAGAAAAAGTTGTCATTAAATTCCAGGACACCCTTGACAGATATTCAAGAAATGTTGAGGTTGCCATGTGAATAAAATAAAATTATATGTTTGTACTGAAGCAATATTTGAATTGTTTCAGCCAAAAAAAATTTTAATAAAAAATTATTTGGCCAAAAAATATCTATATATAACATCTGCAAGAACACTGACCTTTTCTTACGCCCTCTTCATCCCCACCTTAAATTAATTAATTCACGAAGTCAAGTTTAGCTGTGAACACAAGGCCGTAGCCAGCCAATAATTTCAGGGGGGGTTTGGTGGACACATCCCCCAATTGCGGGAGGCTAGAAAAAATTCTAAATAATAGACAGTTCTAGAAGCTATCTGAAGTGATTTTTATGGTGACATAACCCTCTAACTGCCAGAGGCTAGGAAATGTTCTAAATATTAAACACCTCTAGAAGCTCTCTAAAGGTTTTTTATGGCAACATAACGCCCTAACTGTTGAAGAATAGTAAACATATATATATAAACACCTCTATAAGCTCTCTAAAGTGTTTTTTATGGCAACATAGCTCCCTAACTGCCGGAGGCTAGGAAAAATCTATATATTTAATCACCTATAGAAGTTCTCTAAAGTGTTTTTATAGTAACATAGCCCCCTAACTGCTGAAAGCAAGAAAAAATTCTAAATATATAAATATAAATAAATATCTAAAAACCCCTAGAAGCTCTCTGAAGTGTGTTTTATGGTAACCCAGCCCCCTAATTTGTACTTGTGCCTTAATTTTGATATTATTTGTACCATAAATAAAGCTATATATACTTTGTTCATTAAATTCCGGAGGGGTTTTGAACCCCCAACCCCCCCTTCCTCAGCCTTGTGTGAACAAATACACTTGGCATTCACCGTCCTTGTTACCTTATAGTGGATAGGTTAAATTACTAATAAGCAGCTGTGGGATAAGCTCGTAATAAAAAAACAACCCCAGATAAAATTAAATATCAAAGTGAGCAGTGCGCTGTGACCTTGAGAAGCAGATCTGCCGCGGAATGATAGCCCAGCACCGTTAGCTGAAGATGCGGCCGTTTTGACGAAGTTTTAACATGAGTGTCACGTCTTGGGATCCACCTTAAGTCCCCTATCAGTGTGACTGATAGTATTCCTCTAACCTGGTGTTGGGTCACGAGTGGCCCATATTCAATCCCCTCTCCCACTCCCCGCGTTACGCCACTGTCCAACTTATATCACAGGCGGGGGTGACGACGGGCTCTCAGTCGCTGCTCAACGTTGGGTCATTGGTTGAGAGGACATCCGTTGCGTGTAGCTCTGGTAAGACTGTAGTTTACATATTCAACGTGCACTTTCTAAGAATAGTGCCACACCAGACCAAAGGACTTTATTGCCACCGTGTGACAATCTAGAATATTCGCACTAAATATTCTAGTACGCTAAGGACAAGGAAGGTAACATTTGAGATGGAATGTACCTGCATTTTCTTCGAGGAAGTGTTGGAAACAATCTAGAGAAAACCATGCTCGGTAAAGTCAGCTGGGATTCAAACTCTAAGCTCTCCGTCACCAGATCTAACCAGAAGAAATTGACACCTTAGTCACATGTCCAACATTGCGGATTAGTTAAACACAGTTGTAAAGTCTTAATTTGAGAATAATCGGGTGAATGGATACTAAAATCAAATATCTCAGCAGCCGGCCAGTCAGAAAGTCGTGGATCAATTTCAACTGGAAAGGCGTAGAAAATGGTGGGCAGGGGAGGGCCGGACCCTTCCCTGGAATCTATATGTATGTATACACACTTTTACTGTCTAAAAGTGTGATAAGATTCTCTAGTGGGAAGCCTAAAAAAGTTGCAAGGTGTTAATGGGTGTGAGAAGGCTTCTTTATTTTGGTGCTATCTTCTTTTTCTGTGGTGTTTTGGGTTGACAGGCTATCACTGGTGAATCTCTCAGATTGGGACGGGTGAGTTATTGAGTCAACACTTTAGAGTTTAGATTAATAGGTAACACGTATGCCTACTAAAGGTCTTGAGTGCGAATCCTGGTATGGCTGTAACATTTGGCATCGGTTAAATTGGGGTTTCGACGTTCACAGTGATTAATTCACTGCTGGGAGAATGTGTGTTATATCTATTCTAGAATTGGGTTAGTTTGTGAGTCGCGTCACTTGGTTCAGAAATACTGCTCCTAATATTAACAATATTGTATTGTAATATTATAATATGAACTTTTCATTAAATATGTACAAATTAAGAGTATTTGTTTCAATATAAGTTTGTATGATTGTGTTTATTAAATTTAATAAACGTAGAGTTGACGGCTTCATTCAAGAGGTAGGGATGAGGAAGGTAGATGTATTTTCCTCCAAGTACTGTTTTTGTTCGCGATGTTGCTGAAAATGACCTGTGGAATATTCATTATTTTGTTCGTGTGTCTTCAGATGAAGATGAGGTGGTTACCCAGCACAGTGTGTGTCCTCGTGGCGCTAGTTCAACTGTCCAATGGCCTCCCCCTGGAACCAGACTCCTCAGCTCTGGAGAGGCTCAGCAGGTTACCTCAGCAGGTAAGAATATAACCTCTGTCTCCGGGTTGAACGCATCGCTAGGTACGTTAAATATAATATACACAGTTACACACCATGAAGTCACCAGCTCAGCGAGTGAGGGGTTTTTATTAGTAACAAATGTCGCTCTCCCAGGATAGCTAGTCCCCCCAGCCACACCTAGTCTCATCATCCAACTAGTTCTCTCTAGCGGTGAGATATACTTAATACTTAGCACCGCGTCATACTACCCATTCGGGTTATACGCTTTAGTACGAATTACACTAAGGACGGGGATATCGAGGTTCGAATCTCGTTCGGGTGAACTAGGGGTATTTTTTCCTAAATAATTTTTCACTCTCCCTCCACGCAAATGCGGGTTCACTTCATCTATATTCAATCTTCCCAATTCCTAGCCCATAAGTACTAATTACACTAATGGGCTAGGAATTGGGAAGATTGAATATAGATGAAGTGAACCCGCATTTGCGTGGAGGGAGAGTGAAAAACTATTTAGGAAAAATACCCCTAGTTCACCCGAACGAGATTCGAACCTCAATCTCCCCGTCCTTGGCAGTCTAGCTCAACACGAAACCAGCGCGTTAGCTAACTACGCCACAGAGGTGGGTTGGTGAGATATAGAACTAATTTTTAAATTTCAATAAAGCATATAAACTATTATCCCTTTTTAAACGTGTTCTTTGAGTATACGTTCAATGGCAGATATCCAACTCACCCCCAGAGCCCAAGGGATCAAAAGCAGGATTTAATTCCCTTACCTTTTCCATAGGGTTTTACACTTTTTCACTGCCAAAAACTAAAATTTACAAGTCTGGTACGCACATATTATTTTACTTAAAATAATACCAAATTCTTAAGTACTTGTTATACTTTTAGTCTTCTATGAAAATTATAGTAGGCTATTATTTTTATAGGCCATACCATACCATTATTTAACCTTGCTTTCCCTGATTTCCTTTTATAAAATAGGGAAGGTGGATTATTGTATGATTTGTATTATTTTGAGTTTTGTGTTCGTAACTAACCATGGAAACTCTCTTTAAATTACCAATGTTCAAAAATCCGTGGTGGGAACAAAAACGGACAAAAGAGCGCGCGTCTTGACTAATAATCGCATTCTTGCGTTCTAAGATACAATTTCATCGGCCTTGATATAACTTTTAGGAATGTAATCCGGAAGTAGGTGTCCTCCAATATTTGGATCGCACCTCATGCCGTCCCCTTGGCCGCTGATAGCGTGTGCTTTTGTGCTCGGCAGATTACAACTAACATGTCTTATCAGAAGTCAGCAGTTATCTCACGAGTCTCTCAAGGTCATGCTTGGGAAATCGTCACGGCCAGTGTTTACACAGAGCGTGTGTGGTTTTTTATGAATTGTTTAAATAACGCGAAGGTCGAAACACTTGCAGACAATGACGTTCAGGTGAGCGGTCATCTTGAGAAGACACTAGACCCCGAGCTTCTGCTTTTGTTTTCACATATTATGTCTGTCATCGTGTCAGAGTGGATAGAGTGGTCGGAAACATGTAAATAGGCCTTGGTTTGATTCTGCGTGGTGCTGAGGAATACATTAGTTGAATATGCCCGTTTTCGTAACTAAGTGGTTGGAGTGGTTGACCTCAATTCTTAGAGGATCCTGGTTTGATTCTAGGTGGTGTTGACGAATGCTTGTCCTCATGGATAAGTAGTTAGAGTGATCAGATACAATACAAGGGGAACCCCGGCGCAATTTGAGCTGATACTGACGAATATATTTACTATTTATACATGTTCGACGCTCATCCCCGTGACATCGTGATTAGAGTGGTTGACCTAAAGTCTAGAGGTCTCTGGTTCAATTCAAGGGAACTTTGAATAGTATGTTTACTGCTTGTTTATGTGTTCACCAAGCTATTCTATTAATAAAAACCTTGGCTTTCAGTTTTAATTATTATTACGGGTATTCGATGAACATGGCTTACAAACTAACTTAACTCTAACACACACAACACTCATCCAGCTACCTGGCCATTGGTTAGTTGTTGCGAATGTGTAGAAATAAAATTTAAAAATCTAATTATAATAATTTACTATTTTATTAAGTGAGAGGAGAAGAATGGAATCAATTAAAGGAGGAAGAACGGTGGAAGTGATAGAGGAAGATTGAGTCATTTTAGTAAAGGGACCCAACCGCAGGCTGGAAACAGTTGATTATTATTATTTTCTAGGCTGAAGTCTTGTAACTTACTGTAACTCTATAACACACACAAAACACTCACGCAGCTACCTGGCCGTCAATTAATTGCTGCGAAAGGGAAAATCTCCAATTTCACCTGTAATAATATTTGGTATATTATGAGACTCGAACCTGAGACCTTCATCTCAGTATACAACCAAGAGATCAAAGATATGAGTTGGACTTGAGGCGCTAGGATCTGGTGTGTGCTATCGGACGACGCTCTGTCCCAGGTTTAGCTAGTTTGTAAGTGATGCACTGATATGATCCGTGTGTTTAGAAAGCAGGTGTTTAAAGAACAGACACCGCGAGGGTGTATTGAGAAGAGAGAATCTGCCCTGGGAGCGTAACTCGCCCATCTAAGCACAAAGTGCTCTCTCTGTCTTCTAGAACAATGGAGCTCTTAACGAGATTAACTTACACGCTCATATCAAGAGTTGGCGCGAGTCACCCGCTCCACTTGCTGTGAAACAATGGACTGGAGATAGTCCACATTCACTCACTTGTTTTTATTTTCTTTTACAAGCTTCGGTAAGCGTGAAGTGTAAATGCCACGTGCAAACGTTTCACTAACTTAACCTATAACAGCATTCAACCCACTCAACAATAGAGCTTGAAATGTGTACTACCTCCCGATAGTTAAGTCGGTAGAGTATATTTTAGCTACTCTAACGGTCCAAGGTCCAATTACCGACAGCATCAAAAGTAGATCAATATAATATTTATTAGTTCCCCCCCTTACCCCCAGTGCTCCATGTCTACAAAATTGGGTAAATTAATTTCCCGCGTTGTGTGTGGTCCACCCCGACGCGGTCTCCTGGACAAACGCACTCACTTGTCATGGTCTCATGCCATTAACAGCTCGTCAATCCTATGAAAAAAACCACCCTCAGTGCACCTGACCGGGATCGAACCTAGATCTCCCCAACAGTCTAGTCTAACACGAGAGTAGCGCGTTAGACCACGCGGCTACCGGGGCGGGTATGGTTGTTGTGTTATAATGCCGTCTGTGGGTCTAAGGCGGCGTGGTGTTTATATAAGTTTGTGTTCAATTTCTGGTAGCACTAGCGCTATTTTGTGAGGTTCACACGAGGATAGTTGAGCTCTAATTAATAGTTGCGAGTCGGTCACGTGACGTTGTGCAGTCGACTAAGCGCTAGTAAAGTTTTAATCATGTTTAACTTCAGTAGCCGCTAATAAAACACTCGCCAGTGAGTACAACTATCTGGTAGTTGAGGGTTCACACGACGCTAGTTCATTGTGTTACTAGCACCCTGTGACCGACAGAAAGAAGTAGTGAGATAAATACTATAGCACCTCCATATCATATATAATTGACTCATTTATACTTTCTTTTGAATGAACATGGGGGGACAACTGACATTGTGAATACTCTCCGGGCCAGTGCGCAGCGATACGAACCTATACGATACCTACACCATATTGCGCGACTAGCTAAACTCTAAACTTTAGTCCGATTTTCATAGTAAGTCTATTACCCTCCTCGGTGGCGTAGCTAGCTAACGCGCTAGTTTCGTGTTGAACTAACTGCCGAGGAAGGGGAGATCAAGGTTCGAATCTCACTCGGGTGAACTGGGGGTAGTTTTTCCTAAATTGTTTTCCACTTTTCCTCTGTGCAAATACGGGTTCACTTCCTCTATATTTAACCATCCCAATTTCTAACCCATTAGCGTAATTAGTACTCAAGCGTATAACCCGAACGGGTAGTAAGACGCGGTGCTAAGTATTAGAAAATTTATTAGAGCTACTCTCGCTGTCTCATTTGGTGGATATTATCAATACCTATAAATTAATATGAATATTATATTATAATTAAATCAATGTTAAAATAATATAACTGTATTTTCTAAAAGAGCCTTCCTATGAAAATTGAACCGTACTTTCAGCTGGTTTCCTCGTCGGGTGGTTGGGCAGGAAGACTACAAGCTACAATAGGATACTGGTAGGAAGAACGGTATAGAAAATACAACAAACATATTATTTTGAGGTCAACAGTAATAATATGTTGTTATTATTATACTAGTATTCATTTATAGGTATTAATACAATCTATTAAAATTGCCAAACACAAATCCCATAATTTTACATAAGAATATTTTAAAATAGTTTTAGCAACTTTGGTAATTGCCAGGTAGGCCTAACTTTCCAACTGCCAAAATCTTCTCCAGGCATTAAATGCTCCTTACTTATCTATGGCACTAGGGAAACCTGTAACTCGCATAACAAATCAGCCAGGACTACCCATACTTGTCATTGACTCTAATGGCTGGTGGGGTAGTTTGGGCAACAGGGGAAACCCGTTATGGCACTAGGAACTCTAAAGCTCATTGCTGCACTTGAAACAGTACGCCACCTATTCCTATTTTGAGCTAGTTTTATCCAGTCCACCTCATTAAATCCTATCTCTTTCAGGTATATTCTATTGTTATCCTCTCCTCTGTGCCCAGGTCTTCACAATGGTCTCTTACCCTGAACATGGTTCTAGAATCTCCCAATTGCACTGCATTTGCACTCTAACCCTATCAAATGATATGTTGTTCGTAGTAATCTATAAATCATCATCCCCGATCCTTTCTCTTAATAAGATCATAATATAATTAGTATTTTCAGCGTCCACTTCTAAACCTATTTCTTTACTAGCCTTTAATAAAATGTCTGCATTTCTTTCAAAAGCTTCCTTATTACTAGCTATCACCTACGTATCCTGATAGTTGCACTTTACCATTTAATGACAAGCCTGTCCTACTCTCGTACATTACTCTAATAGAATACTCTAAGACTATATTAAAATAATAGGGAAAATGTAACTCCTTGTTTCAACCCATTATGTATCTCGAAAGTATATTATGACATCCATCTCCTACCCTGTCACGAGTTCAGTCAAACATACTTACCTCAATTAACTTGACAAGTTTTTTGGTTGTCCCAAACTTAGCTAAAATTTTATATAATTGGTTTTTTTAATTGAATAATAAGACATTAAATGTTACCCATAGTAATTTTATATTCCTTTTATTAGGTTGTTTAACACCTTTTCGTACAAGATATTGTGTGTGTAGGCTATAGACGGCTATCCCTGTCATAGAACTGTAAGGCCACGTTGCTATGACACATTGTTAGAGGTACGCGTATGCTCGTGATCCCCTATAGCAGGGGTCGGCAACCTTTTCAGCATGAAGAGCTATTTTTCAAAATGTGTTTTAATCTGGGGGCGCCAAGAAAAATGTCGATTTTTATATTTGAATTTTCACCTTTTATTTGTGTGTTTATTAGTAACAAGTTGAGAATATACATATTTTAAATTAAATAAACAAAACATAAACTACAATATTATCCCTCTTCATATTTAAATATTTGAGCCTCAAATTTTGAGGCATGTTACAAAATGGGCTTATTGTTAAAAACTTATTCGTCAAAATATTAATAGAATAATAAATTGAGGACTAATGATGTCTATATAACAAAGAAATTTAATATAAAATAATACTCGACAACCATCCTGTTATTTATCAAACAAAACTATTTAACAAAAATGTACAAAATTACAAAATATAAGGTGGGCGCCTAAAATCTGTCAAGAGGGCACCATGGTACCCGCGGGAACCGCATTGCCGACCCCGACAATCTATATTTTCACAGCAATCCTAAATTAATACTTATTTGTATTGGCCCATTTTAGTATTTGAGGTGTGGACGCTTCTCTATATGATATCTACAAAATGTAGTAAGAATATATTTAATATTTCAAAAGAATATAGTTAATTGTATATATATATATATATATAATTTGTAAAATATCCTTAACGAATGTATAGCCATTACATTCTTTACACTCTCCCAATGACCATTTAAAAAAATTAGCCTTTTCAAGGATCCAATGTTTAAAAACAACCTTTGCCTCTACATTTAAAAAAATCCATTATTTATTTTGGGAAAGGTGGCAACCCTCTCCCTCCACCTCTAAATTGAATCCTAGACACGTGTCTGCTTGTCAGCATCGAGGGGACGTGTTGTAGATTGTTCCAAGTGAAGTACTCCGAGCGAGCTACTTCCGTCAATTATCAATGAGGAACTTGAGACCCCGTCGCGTCATCTGACAAACACGCTTCCTGCTGGCTGAAACTAAGAGAAACTTTAACGTTGGAAAATCAACTGATGAGTAAATACTGCGTCAGCGAGCACGTGGACTAAATGTCAACCTCATTTAGTCTGGGGATTCGAATCCCGGTAGTGTGTACTGAGGCTGAATTTTTCTAAATGTTTTCTCCGTTCCCTCCGCGCAAATGCAGGTACATTTCCTCTAAATGTTTATCTTTCTCAACTCTACCCCAGCAGTGTAATTAAATACGTATAATTGGAACGTAGTAAGACTCAATGAGTAAATAAAAACCGTTGCCCTAAGGTGAAACGGGAAACTGTGATTTCGTGAGTCCCCTGGAGAATGGTTGTGAGTTTATTTGCACGTAATACTACCCGTTCGAGCTACTCGTAGATGTACACTAATAGAAGTGTAGCCGCAATTGTGTCGCGAAAGAGTGGGAAAACCTTTAGAACATCCACTCTAGTTACATTTATCCGGGATTCTAGCCCTGACCTCCCCGTCATCGGCCAACCAAACTAAATGAGCTTGACACTTAGACCGCGTGTCCACAGGCATGGGTATTCATCCATTAAAGTAGTTTAAGAAACCACCTCACAGCCGATTAACCAGAATATTAGGTACAAGATTACTCTCAAACCAGTATTACATCATTGTTCACTTGGCAGCAGCTAAATCAGGAATAATGACATGGTTTATTAATGTCTCACCAAGATGAAACGTCTGTATCGAGTTGTATTACCAACCTAATGTGTAATATAAGGAACGTACTTGGATGTTACAGTTACTTAAATTGATTGGTATAACTTCTTTCGTCAGTTAAACAAGATAAAATAAGCAACATAACATGAAGATAATTTATTCAAGGAAAAACTAATTCATCATGAATTAAGTCAATTAAAACAGATACATTAACATTTCTAAAAAATCATCATTGAGATTGTTACAATAGTAATATTCTGAAATTATAAATTAGCAGAAAACAAGGAAAGAATAATAATTTGTGATGATAAAATATTTTAAGTAGTAGCAGGTTATAGGATTAGCTGATAAGCAAAATGAATAGTGGAAATTTTTCTAAAGAGCTAGCAGAGCAAATCTCAGCTTAGTGTTCCGTGTGTACCGGCCTTTAGAGTTACGGAAACTTCCCTACCACCATAATGGATAACACAATACACACACAGTTAAAATACTTGGGAAAATACACTTGAGATTAGAACTTGGACTTTTAGCAGAGGCTGAGATTTTGTAATGCAGTAATTACTGTGAAACGTCAAGGAAAAACTACCATATAATTACGTTAATATCCAAGCAAACCCCAGAGTTCATGACAGTCAAGGCCAGTTTTCGGTGGTTTACGGTAGTGACGAAGCATCTCTTAGTAATTTGAAAGCTGCGATGAAGCATTGAAGTCAACACCATGGTAAATTGCTGGCTACCTAGATGAATCAACCGCCACCATCTTCCTTGACCTTGGCAGAACCGCCGGGGCTTGACAAATATGCTCGCGTTTCAACCGTTGAGGTCTTTACCATCCCGCCGCCTCTAATAGATCCTTGGCAACACAGCCAATGTTTCCTTACTCAATTTAACAGATAAACTTGTAACGTTGAATGTGTATTCTCAAATATCACGCTACCAAAGGGACAAAAGTTTATACAATTAGTTGGTATTTAAATTATAGCTACATATTTCACCCCTAGATAGCACACGACGTGATAGAAGGTAGTGGGTCACAATATCAAGTCACTTTTGTTGACCTCTCACCCCTTAAATTAAAATTAAAATATAGTATCGTTTATAATTTGTTTTGCACCCAATTATTTCGTTTTTTACTCCAAACACTTTGGTTCGGGAGCAGGACAAACCTAAATATTATAACTTTGTGTTACATAACGGTATTCACTTATAAGCTAGATAAGGCGAGAATCACGCCTGTGTCTACGTATCCACCGTTGCATTTTTTAGCACAATTTTTTATTACCTGTTCAAGCTATGCACATTTGTAATAATTACGGTTGAATTTAGAGGAAGTGCACTTGCATTTTGCATGGAGGGAGAGTTAAAAACCATTTAGGAAAGACCACCTGCCCGGGATTTGAACCCCGATCTTCCTGTCATCGGCAGCCTAGTATAACACGAGAGTGACGCCTCAGACTATGCGACCACCGAAGCACTGTTTCATGTTACAAGTAGCGGACAATCATAAAGGTTACGAAACCAGAAACACTTGATATAAACAACGCCAAAGTTACGTTTAATGGGATTTAGAATAGTGATAGCTATAATATTACACCGCACACGCAACTAACTACCAGTTATTGGACCAAATGTAATTGCATTCTTCAAGAACGGCAACTTATCCGGGAGTGAGTGAGCTACTTTGAATGTTCTCTCTCTTCCATCAACTCGTCCACCGGCTGTCCTCGACACCGTACAGGTTTATTAATGTACACAAGGGAAATAATACGTTTACTATCAAGAATACCAAGAAACTTTTATGTAAGTATTAAGTAATATCTGTACATCGACTCTGAGAGGCATTGATTTTTATTCTTGTGAAATACAAGTGATGCCATCTATTGACGGTGTCTAAACTACTGCGATTAGTATAAAAATCCGCCAAATCCATTTTTATTTTATTTCGTTTTTTCTATAATAAACTCAAACAACACAAGGTAACTATTGGGTCCATAATAATAAATACTGATAAGAATGTGGAAATTCCCCTGTAATGCAGGTAATGCTTATTTTTAGTAGTAAATTCAGTAGGCATGCAAGTGTAGGCCTACTAGTAGACTACAGTCTATCCGTCGTCGGAGGGGTGGTCACTCACAGCTAGCAGATTTTATTGCAGACATTGGTTGAAAGTAACTAATATAGACCTATATGTAAATAATTATTATTTTCTCAGTAATACCATCCAATCAATCAGAAGTGTTATCAATCGCTTCTAATAATACTTTCCTAAGGATTACTGTATAACTGGCTTTTTCAGGAGTAATTTAAAGAACAAAAAATATTAATTAAAAAACATGTTTTTTGTGATGTGGTTGTGGTAATATGAGATTAATGAAAAAGTATTATATATTCACAGCTTTATATTTTTATAACTGGACAAACAAAGGTATAGAATTATTAAATAGTTTTTAATAACTTAGAGAAAAGGATATTCAAAATATTCGTGCTAGAATATAAAATTTAATATCTGTAGGTACGGTTGCATGAATACCAGTTGTTAACACGTCATCAGCTATTGGTGCGCCATCTTTGTTTTTTAGTAAAGGCAACCTTCTATAAGCTCTCGTACACATTAAAATCATTTTAACTAAACTATAAACGCTAGTTCCAAAAGAAAAAAAACATTCAAACAATTACTATCTTAACCAAAATTTAATTAATATAAATACACTACAAAAATTATATGTAAATATCTTGTTGTCAAAGTTTTGACTTCCAAAATGGACATCTGCTTGTAACCCCCCCCTTTGATTTGATAGGTTCTTAATGCTATAAATAAAAGGTAGGTTTAGTCACAAGAGAGTTTATTTTATTTTACAAACAACTTGCAGATATACGAGAGCGAGGCACTCTAGGAAGGTCGAGTGACTGGCCGACAAGGGCCGACATAAACAATAAATAATGGGAGAAGACCCCAAGTCTTTAAGAGACAACAGAATGATTGATACCAAACAAAACATAATTAAATTGACCCACGCAGAAGGCGACTAACTTAGCAAGAAAGTTAAATACAAGTAATATGTAAAGGTCTAAACGACCCGTCGATGTTGACTC
>CABFWB010000958.1:69126-99744 GCA_902151455.1 Timema bartmani
GAGAGGGGTGTACACTGCTTTGACAAAAGTCTCGAATATTCTCGTAACAATTTCGAATCACGCGCCGGTGGATGAGTCTTGTTTCACTCGAACACAACCGTCGGCGCATACGGGTTAGCGCATCTCGATGTTCAAATGTCCGAGTCTTGCTCTAGTCGGACCTCGAGCCACGGGCGGTCAGTAAGCCGCGTGATGTAGAGTGGAGTTGAGTGCGCGTGTTTCATGAAGTCGAGATCCAGCCCAGTCAAAGGGGACCAAGATTAGGTGAGCCAGATCGTCCTTATTTGTTTTATGTCTGTGACAACGTCACATGCTCAACATATGGTTTTGCAGTTCATATTGTTTGGCATATGAATTCATAAAAGTCGATATGGCAACATTCGCGGGCTGTCAGCTACCACCACTCCTATGAGGGATAGGCTTTAAACCGTCATGGCTGCCACTAGCAACACTAGAAGTAATAATGTAACTTTTTGCCTGATTTCAAGATAGAATAGGTCAAACTTGTAAACACTATTTAAATATATGCGCTGGAGAGATACGGGTATTTTTAACTTCAGAACACGGAAAAGTGGACTTATCTTTTAAAGTGATTATACAATCGAGAAAAAAAATAGCTCTGTTTAGTGGAAAGTGTATTTTACTTCATGGTTTGTGTGGATTTATTCTTTGTTTAATCAACATAGTGGATTGATCCATAATATCCCTTGAAGTTTTGAATTATACCTACATCATTTTCTACCATTTATTTTAGTTTTGTTGGTCTTTATTTTTTATTTATTTTTAGCACTGCGTCTTACTACCCATTCGGGCTATACGCTCAGTTGTTGCTCAGTAATCAGCCCCAAAAAACAGATTGAAAGAATTACCTCGGGAACGATCATCAAGGTTTTTTTTTTAAAAGTCTATGTGGTTTATTTGTTTTAAGAGAGGGGCTGCTATATAGCTATGGGAATGGAATGTAGAAGGTAACTAAATTAAATGCAACCGAATTAGCGTTGAAGAGGGATTAAAAAAAGCACAGTGAAAATGTGTAAAACTTCTTCAAGAGCTTTCGGCCGAGATTCCAAGCTAAGCCTCTCCGTTACCAAAATTCCAGTTGATTGTTAGCCTGACACCTTAAACCGTTGAAAAATCACTGAAACTGGTTCCATATTCATCAGCTTTCCAAATGGTATGTCAACTTGACAAGAGTGATGTAAAGTAAAAACTTGTCAAAATGACCATACGTATTTACGAAACGGATGAATATGTTTTTAATAACGTTTCAAATGTCAGAAAAGGCCTAAGCTAGAGTGAACCAGCTATATATACATTGAATCTCGACTCCCCAAACAAAACTTTGCCAAGCAGGGGTTCGTTTCCCCCCTCGTTTATTTCACCAGAAATAAATCTTTGGAGAGCTATAAAATAAGTATAGAAATGTTTTAATTTTGAAATTTGGTCATGTGAGACATAATTCTTGTCAATTACTAAACTGTACAAGATATATTTATCTATCTACCTGATACCACATTTGTCCGAATCTTGATTTCTTGTTTAATCTGGCGCAAAAGAGAAACTCGTCAGGTTTTTGTAAGTATATAAAAACCGGTTGCTAACCTAAAGTGACGTAACACCCAATCTCCCATAAACCTCTTCCAAACTATCCTAAAGACCATAGTCACCCAGAAGTAGCAAGGTATGGGTGCCAAGCTTGTAAATCATCACACGTGTCCAATTAGAGTCGAAAGCTTTTAGCATCAAATTATGGCAAATCAGATACGATTTATTCGGAGTTTACTATAAACATCATCCCAGGCCCCAAAATACTCTTTTAGCTGTTAGTCTCCTTATACAACTATAATAAATAAAACGTATTTAAGTAAAGAATTTGATGGTCAGTGTCAACCCAAAATATAACTGTTCGCAAAATATAAGTAGCCACAAAATACTAATCCCCACAAAATATGAATGGTGGCAGAGAATAAGTGACCACAGAATACTAATACCCAAAATAATAGTGGTCACAAAATATGAATGGTCGAAGATATATTAGTAGTCGCAAAATATGAATGACCACCAAATATTAAAACCATAACATTTTAGTGGGCAAAAAATATGAAGGGCCACAAAACACTAATGCCCAAAATCTAATCAGCCACAAAATGTGAATGGCCAAATAATATGAGCAATGACAAAACATGAATAGCCACAAGTTTATACTAATTACCACAAAATATGTTAGCAGCCACAAAACGTCACAATACAAATTCATTCAAACCTTTGATTTACCAAAGTAGTGACATATTGGAAGCGTAGGCTGTATTTTTCAGTTTACATGGATTGAAACTTTTTTAAATATATATTTTCCATAGCTTTGTACCTTCAAGTTTATAACATAAGCATATAAAACTGTTTTGGTCGGAATGGTACAAGTTTTTTTTAAATATTGGGCCAGACAGAACTTGCAAATGAATGTGGCTCATGTTAATAAAATAGTAGCAACGGAATATCAATCAAGCAATTAATATAACTGATATCATCCTTTGCCATCAAGCCGTCTGCTCTGACGTCACAAACCGGTGGAGAAAGTTCTAGAAGCAGCTCTTACGATAGAAACAAAAAACTCATTCGATATTGTTTTGTAACATGTGCCCGCCGCGGATTACAAACCATGATATGATGAAATATTAGTTTTTGTCGATAATGGAAATTGGAACAATATCTACATATACATCTACAATAACCTTTCACTAATGTATTTTCACTACAGACGTGTTTACGCAATTGGAGCTACCGGCTCCTGGGGGCACAAATATAGTGAGCTCCCAAATTACTTACTAAAGAAAAAAATGTTATCTTGCCGGGATACAAACCAGTCTCTTCGTCTTGATATTGATCATGGATGATATAGATTTTTTTACATGACCCAAGTCTTACCACCCATTCGGGCTATATGCTTATTTACACTAATGGGATAGTGATTATAAAGAAAGAATTTATAGAAAGTGTACCCGCATTTGAGCGAAGAAAGTCAATTCTCAAACTAAACGTAGTTGAACCACATGCTACACAGTAACATGCTTTTGATTTTAAGAAAAACTATTGTATTTATTTTTTATTTGAAAAGACTTAATATATGAAAAGTATAAAATCTGAAAGCATGAATTTACAATAAATATTAATACAACGTTTATTGTGATAACATTATATCTTGAGCATTGATTGATTTTTTTAAATAAAAGTTTAAGATTTAAATAAATCTAAATTAAAATATTGGATAAGGGAATCCGGAACACATGGGCGAGAGCGCTATTCAGGTCGTACATTTCTTAAGGCTGAGTCTGTAGTCGACGTGGGTGATTGTTGGTTACTTAGTAGCAATATCGGTTTCGATTCGGTGTCCTGGTGCCGATTTTAACAATCTAAGTATTATTTCAGAATGGCAGTCATTCGTACCAAATGTTAATTTCAAAGTATTAAGTACAAAATGTTATGATAAATAGTATTTTTTATCTCTTTAAAATGTTAATAATTTACATAACAGCATGTCCTCCACCCAAAGATGAGCTGTCATAGGCTCGCACTAGCCCATTGTTAAATTTTCCTGAAATTTGTGAGTCCCCTGTTAAAAACGTTATTTATTTCATGCCATTTTTATAAATATACTATGTTTTCCATAATATTATTACGTAATAATCATTAGTGGAACAAATGTGTTGTATGGGTTGCGTCGCACAATATGAGTCATAAAATACCGACAACAACCACGCAAGTGGAGGAGGAGGTATGGACAAACTCAACCCGGAAACAGTAGGACTTAGATGAGAAGTGTGTCCGTGTTAGAATTGGTAAGTTTAGGTGGTGTATTCACAAGCTGTGTCACACATGTTCTGTGCCTGTATTATTTTGTAGATAATTGGAGTTTTCCAATAATTTGTGCTGTGTTATCTTTATCTATATCGAGGATTATGTCTTATTTTGTGTGACAATGTGAGGTTATAAAATCACGCATATAGTGACCAGAGATAGAATGAACTTGAATAAAATATCTACAGTTTCTTTATTTAATTTCGGTGACCTGGTGGTCTAGGGTTAAGGTGTCAGACTTATGTACTGGGGGTCCGGGGTTCAATCCTCAGTCCCAACACAGATTTATCCGATTGCCAAACCCTTCCTTCACCTCTGACAAGACGTGTATTAATCACAACTTGTGAATGTGTGGAATGCCAGACCTCCACCGTGGTTCGGATCCCACGTTAAACTGTAGGTCCTCCATTTCATCTCACAATCACCCTACCATTACACATTAGCGTAAGTGCGTACAACCCGAACGGGTAGTAAGACGTGGTGTTAATAATAATAATAATAATAATGTATTTAGTTTGAAGTGATTTTTCATCCATCAGATATGAAAACACTCTACTAAAAGAATCTATTAACATTTTTGGAAATAGAAAGAGATTAAAACCGATTATGTTGAGTGGTTTTAACATTCAAAACGGTAAATATGGTTGCTCTATTTGTTCTAAATATATAAGCTTGGCCGCTAAGTGAGATAAACATTGCCACGGCTCCAAGGAATGGATGGAAGTTAAGTGGAACCGGATGGGAAAAATAAGAGCTCAAGAACTGCGCCTTAAGGCAAAAAGTTACCCATCCACAACGAGTCAATTGCGCATAGTATGTTCCTGAAAATAAATTAAGATTGTAGCAAATCAAGACTACCGAATACAGGTTGACAAACTACATGAAAAAGAAATTCTAACAACATCAAAAATGTTTAGTTCTTCTATAGTCTGGTAAAGATAAACCAACCCATGTCTGATTTGTCAGATTTATTTCAACTCCAGACTAAAATGGTGTTGATCTAGGATTACCATTGCATTCTAAATTTTTGGGCATTAGTATCATCGAATACATTTCGAAATAAATAAATCAGAAATATTTTCCAAAAAATATAAAATTCCATAATATATATAAAAATAGACGAGTCAACAACATTATCCAAACAAAGTGTTTTAGTTATTTACCTTTAGTTTGCTGAACCATAACTATATATGAATTTTGTAGATCTTGTGGCGTCAGAAAATACTACTACAAAATGCACACATGCTACCGTACATATCTATTTTCTGACAGTAAGTTTAAAAAACGTCTTATCGCATTTTGTTCCGATGAAGCTAATGTAATGCTGGAGGGAAAAAATAATGGCGTTTCAAATAAATATTAACATCAATTTCCCAATATTGTAATTTGGCATTTACTGGCAGCATTTATAAAACAGGCACACCAGGAAACATAGAAAACCTTGAGGGCACCCGAATTTTCCCATAAGAGCCAATGAATAAATAGCTGTCCGAATAGGCGACAATGTGATAGTAGGACACATATAAGACCTTATGTCCTACATCGACAAGTAACACGTAGGTAGTACAGTATATTACGGTAGGTCAGGCATGTCAAGCTCATCTGACCTCAAGAGCCACATTAACATTGAAAATAATGAGGGGGGCCGTATTTCAGGAAGTTAAATATTGACACCATCTTAAATGGAAAAATACTACTTTAAAAATTCATACTATAACAAAAAAAACCCAAGATTACATAGAATGTAAAGACTTATCCTCTATTTTTTACCAAAAATTTTATTATTTTATCCTTGCATCAAGTGTATGAGTGGCCTTAGATCTCGTGTTGATATCACGTTCAAAATAAATGACATATGCGTATCGGTAAATGTGATCGTTCGGCTGTTTATTCCTTTTCATGAGCGAAAACCCACTTGTGTGCTGACAAAATTAATTTTGCACATTTTTGGTGCGCCATTTTAATCATTTTTGGGGATCAATCTTTGGTGAGTAATGAGTAAATTTCACCAAATAACGACCAATTTTCATCTCACATGCTGTATTCTAACAACGTTTATAAAGAGATGACATTGTATGTTGGTTCATCAAAGGTCCGCGGGCCGCAAGTTTGACATGCCCGAGGTAGGTGGTCCGTGTGTGAATATAACCTTTATCAAGTGGGAAAACCTGAGACACACTGACCTAACGTGTGTGGTATGCCAAGGTAGCTCAGTGCTACAATTTCTGCAAAATACCAACAGTTTAAAAGGAAGAGGACATCGAGACAAGGATCTGGTGTGTCGACTGTCGTCATCTTAAAGGATGCAGTGTAGCAAGGACTGTTCCAAATATTACTTCCGTGTTTTCTTTGCTGTTATTACTACAGCGTTACGTAAAATGAAAAGTAAGAGCATTTAAATAAATGATTACAGGAAGTTAAAAAACCATTCTGACATTATTTTATGATTTGGACACACACAATAACTTCATATAGTAGACTATGATTGGGTACTCAGTTTGTGCGATGAATAATTTTGATATTTTAAAATAATATAGGCCTATTATAAAGTCATTTTATATTCTTAATGGGGTGTTTAGTGTGCACTTTATAAACAGGCAGATTATAATAATCAGATTACTTAAAAACTAACATAACCTAGGTCCTAGGATAGCACGGCTGACATAACCTCGCCAGTGCCTGGGCCCAACTTGATTTTGCTATCAATGGAAATTAGGAGCACCTTCTATCAAATATAATCATATTTTTCCGGTCAACATTAATAAAATTATGCTACTTTATTAGAGTTATTTTAGTATAATTAAGTCTCGTAGATTACCAGTATTGACCAACTCGATGGTAAGAGACCATTGGGAAGACCTAGACACAGATCACAGATGGGAGGATAACATTAGAATGGACCTGAAAGAGAGAGAGAGGGTATAATGAGGTGGACTGGATAGAACTAGTTCAACATAGGGATAGGTGGCGTACTTTTGTAAGTGCAGCAATGAAATTTCGAGTTCCTAATGTCATAGAGTATTTAAGTATTTTATAGGTATTGATAATATCTATCAAACGTAACAGCTGCAGATCCCATGACTTGACGTATGAATGCGTGAAAGTAGATGTAATACCTTGATATAGCTGTCAGATATGTCCACTCGTAATAAAATTGATGTATAGCTGGAACACGTTTGTAAATAGTCACGTCAATATCACCGGGAAATTGAATAGCGTCCTCTAGAGTTGTAATTGACCACTGTAACCCACTTGGCCACTGCAACATACTTTATCCAAAGGATATTAAATATATATAATACTTCCAGATGTCTTGTAAAATTGTAATTTTGTACAGGGCCTGATTTACATGTTGAAGCCCTCGACGACGTTGCGCCCACCCCTTTCCTCCTATTTAAAGACAGAATCCACCAGGAAAACAAAAAAGTTATTTTCCTATATTAAAAATAAATAAATACAAATTTTAGCTTGTTACTGTTAGGCCTCCTTTTCGAGTAAATAACATTTCCAAGTAACAAAAATAATTACCTTATAATTAGGCCAATTAAATATACACTTTTTATCGCCTGCTTCATATTTTTGGACACACTAACATAGTAAATACCGTATTATAAATTTTTAAAAATTGCTCCCTAAATAAATGCAATAGAAAAAATAATTTAGTAGGAGAACTGGAAGCGTGCTCAGCTTCTTGTGTACATTATGTAACCGAATACCTTCAAAAGGGGTCAATAACGGATATTAAAAATAAAAAATGTCTATTTCAGTTTGTTAAATATAGCCTGTTCAGTGCCTTATTTCTACCTAGACTTGTTTATTAAATTATAAAAAAATAATCTTGACGGAAGTGCCTTAGCATTCGCCCTTCAAATGGCGCCTCCCAAAGAGTTGCGCTTTAGGCCCGGGCCTAGTGGTAAATCTGGCCCTGATTTTGTATTTTTCT
Organism: Timema bartmani; assembly: GCA_902151455.1. Classification (NCBI taxonomy): domain Eukaryota; kingdom Metazoa; phylum Arthropoda; class Insecta; order Phasmatodea; family Timematidae; genus Timema; species Timema bartmani. Next base: position 76,922 of record CABFWB010000958.1, read on the forward strand.
TGCAACACCTTCACCCCAAAACGTATAGGACGGTTAAATAAACACCATTATTAAGGTGTTGTGCTTTTTTTCCATAAAAACTAAGTTTAAAAATAAAAGTACTTAGTTGGCTTGGTTTTTATTAAAAAAACTAAACAACTTCTTAAACTCAGTTTTTAGGTAAAAACGTGTTTTTTTTACACTTTAAATTTGATAAAAAGTCAATGTTTAACGTAGACTCCTCTATTTTCATTAAATTTTACCCCCAACCAACCAATGGCGTAGGGATTTGGAAGGTTGAATTTAGAATAAATGTACCTTCATTCACGGGAATGGCGAGGAAGAAACTACCGAAGAAAAATAAGCTTGAATTCAAACCCTGATATTCCCAACTCCGGCAAACCAGAATAATTGACGAGATAAACAACTTTGTTCAACGGTGAGTGTTTCACTAAATTAACGTTCATAAAAAATACATCTCACATAACAGCCTTACCTATATTGATTACACTATGGCCCTGTTCTACAGGCAACACCATAATGGAACGAAGCAAGGTAAGCTTGGTACCATTCAGGGTAAGCAGAATACACACCTTTTATTTTCGTAAACACTTTGTATACCAAGGGTTTATTGAATTAAAAATTAATAAACTAAACGTTTAAAAATCTGTCTAGAAAGCGTTTACGTCAAAAACAAGTAACGGCCCTTTTAATAAAAGGAGTGAGCATTGGAGTAACAGGCTTGGATTTATCTCGTGGAGGGTTTAAAGTCCTGAAACACTCATTTACATAACGGTTAGCATTTACAGCATGTGTCTGCATAACATATCAAGAAGAAGGGATTTTTTGATGTATGAAGTTTATTAGTTGAAGATAAAGTAATTTTATTTTGATATGTCAAGCAATCATTTTTTAATAAAATCCTCTTTGAAATTATTTATATTAGTAGACTTTAATGCCATTCTTCTGAAGAACAGTAGTGAGTTAAGGTGGAAGTCTGGGGAACGCGAGCTGAGGTCAGTTTTTTTGCAGTTTTTATAGCAAAACTTTTTTTGACTAAAACAAATCAAATATTGCTCCAGTAGAAACATTAGAGTTAAATTTATTTACATGGTGATATCAATAGTTCTTGAATATTTGTCATGAGCAGAGTGGAAGGACAAAACTTTTTTACTAAAAAAAAAGTTCTCGCTAAATTTCAGGACAGCCTTAATGGGTATTTAAGAATTAATGTTAAGGTAGCCCACCCCGTGGTCTAGTGGTCAATTCCGGATTTGATCCCCGGTTGGTAACTTGGGTACTTTTCTCGAAAGGGGAATTACCCAAACGGCCACCAGTGTTTGGTTGATCAGTCTTAAGTTGGGTTTAAGTGGTTCCACTGGTTCCACATCCTCATATTCACCATCATCATCACCTCATCTCATCTGGACATGGAATGAGCCTCCACGAAAGGATGTACGATTAGTGCATTCAACATCCCCTGGGCAACAGTACATAAGTACTAGCTAATCTTTCCACAAACAGGGCTACAAATGATGCGCAATATTATTATTCCTGTTGAGGTCACAACGTGGAGCACATTTTTTTAGTATTAAAACTGCGAGAATTCTGCCCTTAGCTCATGTCGCATACACTTCCACCTTAACCCCCTGCACTGGTGGCTAAGTGGGCTAAGGCGCAGACTCCCAATAGACTAACTAGATTGCCAGTGACAGGGGAGTTCGAAACTCGAATCTCAGCTGTATGCATTGGGGGATGATTTTCAACGTGTGCTTTATCATTGAGATTTTCCCATCACCTTTCAAAACTAATGTGAGTACATTTCCTGTTAATTATAGCTTCCTCAGCCCTACATTATTATTGCAAAACAATATAATATCTCGGGAGTGTATTGAGACGTTGAACACGCTGAAAAGATTCTCTCTCTCTGTCTTACATAGCCTACATTAATAACAGTCTAAAAAGGGCGGTATCTGACATTTGCTATAGTTATTAAAACTATTTTTATAACGTCACACGTAAAGTCAAGTTAACCTGAAACTGTAACTATCATTACATAATTTTAATACTGATAAAATAATACTGACAATATAGTAAAATAATATTAATATCGACTGAAAATGATGTTTTAAAACAACAACTATTGAATGCATTTATTTTGCAACATTTTAACGGCAGAATATTAAACATGATTATGCAATGAAAGCAGAACTTTCTCTTGAAGCCTGATAATATTGACAGGGTTCAATTTGTTTTGTCATTCATGATCGTTTCTCTGTGAGAAACAGGCTGTTGCTGTTAAATGCCCTGAATACTGTCATTAAAGGGCATCTGTAATACTGTCATGTTTCAAGTCGTGGCCAAAGCGTTGCCAACTCTACAATATAGATTCTACAATCCAATTTTCTTAGAAATGGCCTCATTTGACAGCTACCGAAAGACGTTACTGGATATACTTTCACGTACTCATACGTCAAGTAATTATATCTAAAGCTACAGCTGTTACTTTTGATAGATATTACTAATAATACCTCTGAAATGACACTAGGACACGGGAATAGAACCCAGGACCTTTGGTTTATTATGCCAATGTTCTTACCACTGAGCTATTTAGAAGATTTCCCGTGCCCAGGGTCATTCTTTACTCATATATTTTATGAAATTAGTAAAATAGTATTAATGTTGGCAGCAAAAAAGTTTATATTTTTCAAAAGACCCTTCCTGTAAAAATTGGATCGTACTTGTGATATAATTTTTTTATTTTGTAGAATCACGCGATCCTATGTTGGAACAATACTCTAAAAATATTATCCTAGGGCCGTGGCGAGGTCAAATGGATTTTATCGTTCACTTTTATTTTCAACAACTCTATGGAAATTAGTACTTGATATCATCTTAACTGACTGTATTAATGCAAAACTATTATATATAAACTTAATAATTGATGCATTAAAGTATATATTTTCTTTTGTTCACTGTGTTTACTAAGAATCTATTTATAGATTCGGGATTCGTAGCTAAAATGAAGATTTAGAATCGTAAAATCATGGATCTGTCCCAACTCCAGAATGTGGTGTTCACCTATTATTTTTTGAGAATGTTGTTTGATATCATCTTAACGCTTACTAAATTTTCTCAAGTTAAACAATAAGCATAATTATGTAATATTAATTTATTTACATTTTATCTCCGTCCCTCTTGTTTGTACCTGTCTAATAAAAGTCCACACACACACACACACAGGATCCGCGGCGCTGGACCATGTACCACTTGCACAAAATGCACGCGTGCAACCCTAGTTTTATTATTCAATATTGGATGTTAATATATCTTTATTATGTGAACAAGTTGAAAAACAAGAGGAACATCCCGACCTTTCTGGATATAATGTAAGACAAGATTGCAACTTTTTAACCGTAAATATAATTCAGAAACTATCCCCGTTCGTTCATCACTATCAAATCGGGATATAAGCATAACTAATCTTCATTAAACATACTACACCGTTTTATACCACCGCGTCTTACTACCCGTTCGGGTTGTACGCTTATGTACTAATTATGTCAATGGTTTTAGGGATTAGGAAGATTAAATTTGTAGGAAGTGTACCCGAATTTGTGTGGAGAGAGAGTGAAAAATCATTTTTGGAAAACCACCCTCAGTAAACCCGCCCGAGATTCGAACCTTGATCTCCCCGTCATCGGCAGTCTAGTCTCCTGCTAGAGTAGTGCCTTAAACCATTCGACCACCGAAGCGGGTATATCAATCAGTGATTTAACACAACAATGTGTAAGTATTAACACAATTACTTGATTCAACCAAAACGCGCTCAGCTCTGAATGATGCCATTTATATAAATGTGAAGAGTAAAGCGTGTGGCAGCGCGCAGAGGTGCGAGCTCCACGCTGCAGTGAGTGGGAGTCCGCCATCACTTTCTCTTTTCCCGTGTGTCGAAAGACAACATAAATAATACAACAATTAAAATATATTATCCCGTCAGGCCAGATAGTATTCATTCAAGACCACTCTGTATGATCTCTTGGGTCGTGACAGTTGGCAATCCTGCGTGAGCGTCTTGAGATATATTATTGTCAGATAATCGCAATTCAGGAAGCCAGCGCTCACCGTTTAATGCGCATGCTGCCACCGCTATTAATCTAAAAATGAAACAATAACGCTTGTTTATTCGTAATTTTGTTGCACAACTCCCCCGACCACAACTTCGGATTTTTGTGGATTATAACAAACAAATTATTTGTCTGTTGTTCGTAAAAGGGCGGGCGTGCAATCATTTTAACGCGCACGAAAAAAAACCCTCACGACACAATTTCTCCCCCAATCTAATATTAAAAATATTTATGTTAATCAAATAGTTAAGCGTATAGTAAGACCCGGTGCTAAAAAACAATTATTTTTTTTTTACTAATTTTTCTTGTAGTTGAATTGTTATTTTTTTAGTTATTGCTTTCAACACAAATATTTGATTGGTTTCATATCGGTTTTTTTAGTTGTTCCTCGTGAGGACAAACGAGGAATTACTTGAATACAAATTAGTAGCTTCAGCCTGAAAAATAGAGATTAACGGCCAGAGGGTTTGTTGTGTTGATGATATGGCACCCTCTATCAGCAAGTTGACACTATCTTCGTCAACAAACGGCGGCTGTTCGGTTGTATGTCTCGATTGAGGGCTGATTCCATGGAGTTATTTTTCTGTTTTTCTACTTCCTCTTCCACATTATTCACATTATGCTAATTGGGTAAGGACGAAGCAGATATAATATAGAGGAAAAGTACCCACATTATCCTGGAGGGAGAGTGGTAAACATTCTAATAAAAAATCACCTCAGCCAATCCGACCGAGATTCAAGCCTTGCTTACCGGCACTGCGTGACCACTGGTATGGTAACCAATATCTACTAAATTAATAGCAATACAGCCACACTGGTGGGCACATGGACAAAGGTATCTGTCTCGTCTTGTCTGGCTTGCCGGTGACGAAGATGGTGGTGTTAGGACTCCGGCCGGGGATACTCAAGTGTTGTTTGTTCTTTATATAACTGTCCACTCTTCCTTCACGCAAATGCGGGTACATTTCCTCTAAATATAACCTTTCTAATATCTTAAACCATTAGCGTAATTAGTACTTAAGCGTCTAACCCGAACGGGTAGTAAGATGCGGTGCCTAAATATACATATATACACATTCTGATAGCGTGGATGGGTAGCAAGACGTGGAGCACGTGTCCCTAGCCCCTCGCCAAAATGAGTATGAGGGTAATCCCTCTTTCACCATTGTACATAGTCATATAGTGAACATGTTGTGAGGGTAATCCCTCTTTCACCATTGTACATAGTCATATAGTGAACATGTTGTGAAGGGTAATCCCTCTTTCTCCATTGTACATAGTCATATAGTGAACATGTTGTGAGGGTAATCCCTCTTTCTCCATTGTACATAGTCATATAGTGAACATGTTGTGAGGGTAATCCCTCTTTCACCATTGTACATAGTCATATAGTGAACATGTTGTGAGGGTAATCCCTCTTTCACCATTGTACATAGTCATATAGTGAACATGTTGTGAAGGTAATCCCTCTTTCTCCATTGTACATAGTCATATAGTGAACATGTTGTGAAGGTTCTATTTTTTCCGACCTTTCTACTTACTCTTTGAGGCGGATCATTTCGCTAGCTCTGAACGACCTTGATATAATGATCTCTAGTTATGTAAGAGGCTCACAGATAGGAACGTAAAAGTCTAGTTTGTGAGTGCTGCGTTGGTGTTTTTACCGACAGTGAATCAAGAAGATCAGCTACTCACACCAGTGGACACACGGTCTAAGACGTCAGGCTCACTATAGGCTGGATTGCCTGTGACAAGGGAGTTTGAGGTCCGAATCTCGGCAAAGTGTGTGTTTTCCACATGTGATTTATAACTGTGGATATCCCATCACCTATTCACGCTAGTGCGGGTGCATTTTCACAAAGCTGCCCTTCCCTCCCTTGATGTTAAACGCACTGGGGTTTTTTTTAGTAAAGATCATCAGGTTTGGGTTTGCATCCTCAGCAGCACTATATATATTATTTGGGGCAAACATAATTGTCTTGTCCAACTTTGATTCGAAGGTCTGATGATCAACTTCGGCCCACTGCATCGAATGAGGTTTATACACGTCATGGCTTCTGGTCAAATTAGTCAAGTCGTAGTTCAGACAATACTTTGGTTCGAATCCTTATGGGGACAAAAATATAAAAGGTGGTTTCGTAATTGGGTTAAGAATTATCTGGAGTTCGCTTTTTTGCGATTTAAAGAGGCCAATATCCCCACCCGTGAATTAAGCTCCTGTAAAAAAAAAAGTGTAGGAAATAAAATACTGTCACGCCTTCCTTGGCAACATCCCAATGCGACCAGTGCTCGAACCAGGCACCTATTGAGTAGAAAGGTCTCAATTCACCCGCCTACGAGTAGTCTTGTAATATATGTCTTCGCCCGGTCTGCAGTGAAAGTCTTCCGCATTATTTGTTCGATGGGACTACCTTTTTTTATCTGATGGTCTCTACTGAAAAAGGAATAAATAAATTTGTTGAATATACTTTCTCGCGTACTTGCAGTCACATAGGTGGACACTTTGGCTCAGTCGGTAGCGCTAAGATAAGGATCCCAGTTTCGATTCCCGGCATGGCCGTAATATTTATCTTTGTTGAAATCGGGGGTTCCCCTCTCATAGTAAATTCACGAACTGGATTATGTTTATGTTCTATACAAGTTTTGTAAGTCGTTTTCTGATATAATCAGTCGGTTCAATAGGTTCACGTTAAATACCCCTAAATAATCTTAGTAGGTCCATTCGTTTCCTATCTTATTCATTTTACCCACCGCTTCTCAATACCCACATAGACTTGACACATTTTAATGATTCTAATGGGGTTAGGAGGAGTAAGGTATAATAAATAGACAATGTTCCCGTATTTACGTGGAGGAAGATTTGGAAACCTACCATAAAAACAAATCTTGGTTAAGTCACGCCCTGGATTCAAACCTCGTCCTCCCTGTCAGCGGCAAATCACATCACATGAGCCTGAAATATAGTCCGCTTGCCCACCGCTGCAGGTAAAAACACAATTTAGGAAAAGAGCAAATACATACATTCCCGATTATACTAACATTCCTTCAAAGCAAATTTAAAATGTAGAAGCTTATGAATCAATATTATGACACTTGAGAATATTACTTCAATATCAAGCAAAATATTCTATAAACTATTCAAGGGTTGTAGAAAATGTTGTTTTAAATCGTCGATGATTCCTTTTAGCAACGCAGTCAACTAGAGTTATTCGAATATATTCGAACATTTTGTGCGCGTGTTATTAACTCCATTGCGTCATCCCGAGATAGAACTATAACGACCAGTGTTATTTAAAACCATTTTCTGAATAGACGAGAGAAATTGGACCAAATTTGTTAAATGTATGTTCTTAAAAATTAAATGTTGATGTTTCCATTTTTATGTGTGATTTGTATTGCACCTAAGATATCCTCGTACAGTATCTAGAAATATTAAATACGTTGGGAATTTTTCTATCCGTTAAAGGGGGCGGCCAGACTGGGCGAGCGACTAAAATATAAAATATAACACATTGGTTGTAATGAAAGGTGGCCAGACTGGAGCGAGCGACTGAGCGCGCACGCTTGAAAGATAGAAGATACACAGAGAGACGGTCTCTAGAGTAGTAGTTAGGAGTGGGTATTATTAAGTCAATTCATACATATCGGTTTATAGCTGTCTACACTCTGCGCCATCTTCAGATAGGTAAACCCAAATCCTAACGTTGTAAAATAAGTATACGCTCACAATATTATATCTATATTATTCTTAAGCGAAAGAGCAAAAATGCTTCAAGGGCCTATGACAACGCTAAATATATTTTCGTGTCATATAAAAACAACATCTAAATAAGCTCAAACATGCTAAGAAACATGCTGAAAAATTGCCACCCATTTAATTGGTCAAGTGAATCCTTGCGCGGGTATGAAATAGACCGGAACGCTCCTGGCGTCTCGTCTGCCAACTGAAAGTTACATCATCGCCACATGCGTGACAAGAAGACATGTGATCTACAATCTCACGTTATTTCATATGAACTGCATGGCTATTACAAAGTTACATACTCGCATTTTCGTTCCAAGGCACAGGCTATCTTCTTCACTCAGCAGGCATAGGACACACATAAACCTGATCCACAAATAACTTTATTTACAATGGTACACAAAGTGCTTGGAGGTGGTAGGATGCTTATTTAAGTGAAAACATGCTTGTACTCTTTGATCAGGAGATTCTCAAAGAAAGATTTGGTAAAACATTGTTATTGATCATAGTTAACTCAATGTTTCTCAAAGTGTGATTTACATAATAACAACGATTGAAAAAATATCTAATTCTTACCTCTGCTGGGGCCCCGCCCTCAAAATTCTCTAATTTACCACACCCCAAGAACTAGGGAACTAGTTATTTTAGGACTAAGCTACTGTTGGTGTAAGATCAGACTGTTTCAAACGAGTAGGCATTTAACTAGTACACTGATTTAGAGCAGGGATGAGGATAGTATAACCGGCCGGGATTCAAACTTCAACCTACCTGTTAAGATCAATTTAGGCCAATCGACTACCAGTGTGGGTAACACTGTAGTTACTTGTGACGTAACAGCAAGTCAAGATGGGATTTTCCATGTCTATATTTCAATAATTGTGTTTAATGTTTTCGTATATTTTGGAGACTGTCCACAAAGACAATTTAAGTCATCCATTAAAATGGCTTGTAAAAAACTTCCTCGATAGAAATAAAGAAGTTTTTTGATAGCTCTATATTTGAAATATAAAACAATAAAAATGTTTTTGTCAATGTAATAAAGAGTCCAAAAAGTGAAATGTGAGCATAAATGTTGTACATGTGAAGAAACAGCAAAGGACCTGAGGAGACGTTCTAGCGGGGTGAAGTAGGACTACTGATTAACAAACCATGCTAGTGAGGTTAGGGAGTGAACCAGAGGAGACGTTCTAGCGGGGTGAAGTAGGACTACTGATTAACAAACCATGCTAGTGAGGTGAGGGAGTGAACCAGAGGAGACGTTCTAGCGGGGTGAAGTAGGACTACTGATTAACAAACCATGCTAGTGAGGTGAGGGAGTGAACCAGAGGAGACGTTCTAGCGAGGTGAAGTAGGACTACTGATTAACAAACCATGCTAGTGAGGTGAGGGAGTGAACCAGAGGAGACGTTCTAGCGAGGTGAAGTAGGACTACTGATTAACAAACCATGCTAGTGAGGTGAGGGAGTGAACCAGAGGAGACGTTCTAGCGGGGTGAAGTAGGACTACTGATTAACAAACCATGCTAGTGAGGTGAGGGAGTGAACCAGAGGAGACGTTCTAGCGGGGTGAAGTAGGACTACTGATTAACAAACCATGCTAGTGAGGTGAGGGAGTGAACCAGAGGAGACGTTCTAGCGGGGTGAAGTAGGACTACTGATTAACAAACCATGCTAGTGAGGTGAGGGAGTGAACCAGAGGAGACGTTCTAGCGGGGTGAAGTAGGACTACTGATTAACAAACCATGCTAGTGAGGTGAGGGAGTGAACCAGAGGAGACGTTCTAGCGGGGTGAAGTAGGACTACTGATTAACAAACCATGCTAGTGAGGTGAGGGAGTGAACCAGAGGAGACGTTCTAGCGGGGTGAAGTAGGACTACTGATTAACAAACCATGCTAGTGAGGTGAGGGAGTGAACCAGAGGAGACGTTCTAGCGGGGTGAAGTAGGACTACTGATTAACAAACCATGCTAGTGAGGTGAGGGAGTGAACCAGAGGAGACGTTCTAGCGGGGTGAAGTAGGACTACTGATTAACAAACCATGCTAGTGAGGTGAGGGAGTGAACCAGAGGAGACGTTCTAGCGGGGTGAAGTAGGACTACTGATTAACAAACCATGCTAGTGAGGTGAGGGAGTGAACCAGAGGAGACGTTCTAGCGGGGTGAAGTAGGACTACTGATTAACAAACCATGCTAGTGAGGTGAGGGAGTGAACCAGAGGAGACGTTCTAGCGGGGTGAAGTAGGACTACTGATTAACAAACCATGCTAGTGAGGTGAGGGAGTGAACCAGAGGAGACGTTCTAGCGGGGTGAAGTAGGACTACTGATTAACAAACCATGCTAGTGAGGTGAGGGAGTGAACCAGAGGAGACGTTCTAGCGGGGTGAAGTAGGACTACTGATTAACAAACCATGCTAGTGAGGTGAGGGAGTGAACCAGAGGAGACGTTCTAGCGGGGTGAAGTAGGACTACTGATTAACAAACCATGCTAGTGAGGTTAGGGAGTGAACCAGAGGAGACGTTCTAGCGGGGTGAAGTAGGACTACTGATTAACAAACCATGCTAGTGAGGTGAGGGAGTGAACCAGAGGAGACGTTCTAGCGGGGTGAAGTAGGACTACTGATTAAAAAACCATGCTAGTGAGGTTAGGGAGTGCTCAGGTCTCAAACAGTTGCGTTTGGGAAAGTATTAGGAATTGGCTTGCAGACCAGTTACATTGAAGGGAGGGATCGATCTACGCTCTAGAGTTAGGGCCTAGGGGAGATGAATCTCAAGACAGAAAGACCTCGAGAGCCCATTCTGAAGCTACCGTGAATAGTAGGATCGCTAGTAGAAGAAAATTATCACAAATGACCAACAGCATCGGAAAGATTTTTGTTGACATTTGCTCTTTGGGTGATGTGTGAGCAGTCGATGTATGTGTGGCACAGTTTTACTTTTACTGTGGAACCAACAGCCATGTTTGTGCGTTCAACTTTTGAAAATCACAAACACAAAATCTGTAGATTTGAACAATGTGTTAACAAGCATAATGTTTTTGTTCCAGAGCCCTTTGGACGATGTATCCCTGTCCGAATCTACTAATGAAGACTATAACAGGGATAAGAGGACGATTGGCACTTTGAGGTCACTATTTCCCGGGTTATCTCAGGTACGTGACGGCAGTATTTTAATCACAAGGCGTGGTTCATTGAAGGTACTTTGATGCGTCATCGTATTGCCTTAGTGGGAAATTATTGGCTTTAAGAATGGAAGATATGGCTTAGTTAGCTGTCTTTTGTTGAATTAGCTGTGTTGAATGAAATAGTTTTTAACTTAAAATGTAACCAAAACTATCGATTTATGTATTTTAAACGAGCTTAAGATAATGTGACAGTTGATCATTTGCACCAATCATCATTATTATATGATTAGTCTTCACAAACAAATATAGTTTAGTGCAATAAATTAAAGAAATTTCATTGACAGCTATATTATGTGAAAGGTTTCAAATAAGTTGTGTGGATTTAAGACGCAGATGTTGAACTGTGCACTTTTCTACCAGATCGTGAAGTAGTGATGTGAAATTCAATAGCCATCTTGTGGGGTGATGGCAGAGAAGAATATTACTATGAACATTTGGCCCCCAACATGGAAGTGAGGAAAGTTAAACATTACTATTTGGCGCATCATACGCAATAATTCAATACCCAGTGGTAATGGCATCAACAGAAGAAACCATTATAAAGAATGAGCAACAGCTGTTGCCAACAAAGTATCGTTACATCTCCAATTTGATTGATACATTGATACATTTTCACAAACCAGAGGATTAAAAACTACTTATGCAGTACTCGAGTGTGCAATTATTAAGTGTATTAATATTTATTCATGCTGTTGTGTTACCACCAGTTTATATTGTTTGAAGCATTTATTTCGAGTCTTTTAGGGGAAGTAATGTTGGTCGATAGTTTTAAAGGGTAAATTTTTGAATGTGATCCAGCTAAGAAGTAATTTAAAAGCTTAGAAAAAATGTCAAAGTTCAATCAAACATAGAATGGAGGACATATTTCACTTCTCAGCAGCACACAAGGATGATACGAAGCAAGACTTAGCAACACATAATGAGTGACAAACATAAATCATATTTCAGGGTAGTATGAAGGCAGATTAGAAACAAATGTTAATTATCTTGTTAAGTGTGCCAGTAAAAAAGTAGGCCTATTAGCTTAAACACCCTTGCCATCATATTGATGATCTCTGAAAGATACTCTACGACTACCACAATGTTATAACATCCTTATCTCATGATTTGTTTGCATTTAAATTATTATTTGCTATCAACTTGTTGAATAAGATCTTATTATTATTGATAGAATATAGTTTTGTGAAATTTTAAATCTGACTGGCTTAAAACTATAAAAAAAAACTTTGAGAGAAAAATTAGTTTCATCTTTGATGAATCTTTTGTTGAAGTTCTCTATTAAAATTTTCCACATTAAATATGAATATATTTATTGAAGACAATTAATGTATTCCCAACTTAACTAGACAAAGCTAATTATTTAGTTAAAATTTGTATTTTATATAAAGTATTTAGAAAGGTAAACTGTGGCCCATCCTTATTTTGTTTTCCAAAATTTCTATCGAATGAAACGATAGTAAAAATGTTAACTAATTGTGATGTTTGTAATGATAGCAAAACTTAAAAAAAAACGCATTTTCTTGGCGTAACTTTTAGTGAAAATGGTCTGAAAGACGTGTCGGTCGAAAAAAACGAGTTTCTATTCGTCACATTTTGATATGGTTTGAGTAAAACTGTCCTTTTTGAAAATTCTGTCATGTTTCCTTCTTCTGTCGACTAGTTAATGAAAGTTTCCAAGCCGCCGCACCTTGACCAGTCCCCCTGTGTGTTGTTTAATGAGAAAGTAAAGTATTTTTTACCCGTTTCTTCTAGATAGTCGATAGGAAAATACAAATGATAACACGGTTCTTGTTCCGTGTGATTGGCCGACTGGTACTCAGAGGCGGTATTCTCGGGGGTGGAGGAGGAGGAGGAGGCACCTCATCTTCCTCCTCTTCTGGAGGAGGGGGCGGCACTCGTAAGATCAGCATCACCCTCCCCACTTACCCTCCTGATGCCGACAGCGACGAAGATGAAGAAGACACAGAGGAGATGGTGTCTACTAACACTGATGCGGTAAAACAAAGCGCAAATAAATCAGTTCTGTAAATAATTAAGACATGATTTTAAAACATTATAAAACATTTTTTGTAACACTTTTACTAACATTCTTGATGGCTTTTTCTTTTCTATTAAAACTTATTCCTTTTATTATTGCTTTGGTTCTTCATTATTTACACAGTTAAATAAAATTTCAAAATAAATTATTTGACTGTACTGTACATATGAATATTTTAGCAAAGGAACCTCCAAACCATTTTAGGAATTTACTAATCGATTAACAAGACAGACTCATTCCCAAGTAGAAAATTGGTTTAGTCAATATTTGGGGTTGAATCAAGCTCTATATTAGGAATGCCAAATTTGCATCCCGCATGTTCAGGGCCACGTTTAAGGGGAGGGGGAGGGGCAAAGGGGAAAATTTTCCCAAGCCTCACATTCCAGGGAGCCAAATTTCCCCACAAAATTATTAAATTCAAATACAGTTATTATTATAAATTTCACATCAAATAGTGTACAGATTCCTGAAAATCCTAACTTTATGTAATTTATGATTTACGTTATTCGAGTAATACGCCACCATTGTGCTACCACTGTCGGTTTACAGAAAACTAACAGTACAATGATGCAAACAGGAATTTACTTCTGCTAACTTAATTTGTTTGTATTTAATAAAGTACAGTCATTACTGGGTTGATCAAAATTCCATAAAACATGAGAAATTATTAAGCAACATAAGAACCGAGTAAGTATCAATATATTATAACGGCTTAGTGCTAAAACTGATAAACTGACATTCAAAGGGAGACTCAGAATTTTTTGCCCCAGGCCTCACATTTTCTTAAACCAGCCCTGCGCATGTGGCCATTTTCAGGATTTTGTGTGGCCCCATTTTATAAACGCTGAAGAAATACACAATTTGGGATGTGCAATTTGAGCAGTGCTGTGAGAATTTTAGTATAGCAGGATGGTGTATCAAATTTTCATTCTTTATTCATTAAAGTTGATTTTTTTTTAAAAATTGTTTAATTTGCACACCAAATATGTGTAATGTTTGGTAGAATATAAATATGTGAACAGATGTTTTATCTTATATGAAAAGGAATGATTACGAACTAAAACACGCTCAAAATTATGGCCACATAATATTTATAATCAATTCTGAAGATAACTTCAACACAAGATACCTATAGAGCCTGACATTCACACCATTACTGCAAATAAAGGGTTTCCTATTTCTCGGTTAAATTGGAAGGCGAGTCTTTAAAAATTGTATATGATCTTAATCCGACTTTTATAGTAATGAGGATTTAATTATTTTTTACTTATGATGCTTACAACATTTATATTTGTTTTGTTATTTGAAATGTGGCCCCTCAGTATTTTCATTTTTCAAGGTGGCCCTTATGATCAAACGAGTCAGATACATCTGCTCAATAAACTTAAAAGGTTGGCCTACTAAGCTAACAATGACTCGAGGAAAGGCTTTATTTATTAACTACACAATCATATTAGATTGATCCAAAGTATAAAAATAAAATTATCAGGTTTTGTTACAAGTATAAATTTACTATTTAGATTATCCTTAAATAAAATGTAAATGGTTCATACTCACTGACAACGCAATCAATTTCAAGTTAGTAATAAAATTAACAAAAACCAAATATATTTAATTTAAAAAATTAATATTGATAAAAAATATATCCACAGTGGTGCCAAAATGGGTATATTGCATTAGATTGACATTGCAGTCAATCTTTGTTGAAGAAGAGATAATGGGTTCAAATCTCATCTAGATGTATTTTCCCAGTTTATATCATGGTTAATTTAAGTGCACTTTTTTTTAAACTACTGATATTACTAAATCAAATTATTACATTATTGGGCTGTAGAACAATGCTTTATTTATACAATACATGTTGCATTAATTGAATTGTTTGCTTGTGCTCTGTAAATAGTAAATTATTATTTCATATTCAACTCATTTATTCATAATATTCTACTTTTTGAAGGTAGTTGAAGGTTCACTTATAATAACTCCATGTTGTCAACCCACAAGTAGCTATACCAACTGAGGGCCACCGCATGTTGGCGAAGATAGTGCCCATATTTGTGGATATAGGGTGTCATGTGGTCAGTACAACAAACCCATTGGCTGTTAGTCTCAGTTTTATAGGCTGGAGCAGCTACTTGCAGCTCCTCATTTGTCCTCACGAGACAGACCCATTGCTTCAGAGAAAAACGTGGAGGTGCCGGGATCAAACCCAGGATCTCTGGATCTGTAGCCAGGAACTCTGACCACTATACCATGTAAATTCACAAAGTATCATCAATTTAACATATTAGTGGGAAAATTGCCTCCTCTCAGTACAAAGCAAGTTTAATTCACAACCCCTACCACATGGTCTAAGGCATCACACTCATTTTCGACTAGACTGCCGATCACATGGAAACCGAGGTTTGAATCTCAGTCAAATATACTAAGGGTGGTTTTTCCCAAAAACGTTTCACACTTTCCTTTCACGCAAATGCAGGTACACTTCCTCTAAATTTAGACTTCTTCAGCCCTAAGTCATTAGTGTAAGTAATACATACAGGTATTAAGATGCGAAGCTAAAAAAAATCAAAATTTATTTTTAAAACAGACATTATCCGACACATTAACTCAGTTGGTAGCGTGTTTGTCTACTGAGCTAAGGGTCCCGGGTTCGATCCCTGGCATGGCCGAAAAACAGATCATTGGTGAAATGTGGGTTTCCACTTTCACAGTGAAGAATTAACAGCCGGGGGTCTGGGTGTTGTGTCTGTTCTAGATTTATGTTAGTTTATATTTATGTTAGTTTATAAGTCATGAAAAAAAAGAGAAAACAAACTACCACCAATGTTACACCAGTAAAACATTTTTTCTAAGCATTCAAAACTTCCCCAAATATCAACATATATATAAACTTTTTTTAACCATTAGTGTACAGTTGACTATTTTGGTAATGTTAAGGATACAAATTATTTAACATATTAACCACTAACATTGGTTTTAGAGATGACTAATAATTGTCTGGCCTTTTTTCCAAATAAAAATTATGTATTTATCAACTAAGATGCATGTGTCAACCAAAAACCATATAATACACTACCCTATCCTATTTAATTTAGTATTTTTTAGGGTGGTCATTCACTATTGTATCGTTTGATTTAGTCTTGAGATCCCTTTAAACTTGCATTAAAATAAAATGCCTACATGTAATCTACAGTATAGAACAATTGAAAGTTAAAAAAGAAGTTTTCAAATAAAATTACTACTGTTTACATTTTTGGGCCGATTATCTTTAATCAAGATTGAATGACCACACTGGAACTTGATTATGTAAGCTAATGTAAGCTAACTACTATTATTTTAATTATATATCCTGCTTAAATATATACACTGTGGCAATACAATCTAGACCCTTTAAAAAAAAAAGCATCTGTTTCAGAAACAAACCATTTGGGAACAATAGTACCTTATCATTAGAGATGCAGGGGTAGATTAAACTCTACCACAAAGCATTCATGTTGTGTGTATTATATAAGAGTTGCACCAAATAAAAATTTATAGAAAGTATGGTATATTTTAATGGAACAAAGTGTACCATTATTCTCTGTAAATAATATAAATATAGTCTAAACTTTAATGTTGTTAATGTTTAACACAATTAAAATATACTGTATATAAATAAAAGGCAAACACAAATCATAATGAAAATTCTTATAAATCATTAAGATTTTAATTATTTGTATAAATTTATTTTGGGTTTGTAGTAGTAAATAGGTGACAGCCTTCTTCAATTTAATATTTCAATACTGGTACCTAGATTAGTAATCTGAGATAATGTACTGTAAATTATATATTTACAAAACTATTTATCTTTGCTATCTCCATAACCACTATTTCTAATTATAGGAAATAATAATTATGTAAATGAATATTGATAGTATTCTTAAGACTTTAGATTTTTAATTGCATGCTTTGAGGTGAATGGTTGGATAGTAGTTATTCCCTTAATTCGGCCAAGTTACTGTTCAATAGGTCATTAATAATACCTTTCATAGTTTCTAAACTTAAATTATAAATTGATTACATTTGGTTACATATTTACTAATAATCTTGTTCAAATTAAATTTTGTTATTTTGGTAAAAACATGGGTTTAAAAAATAGAGTAAACAAACAGTTAATTTTTAAACATAGTAGGTAAAATGACTAAAATAATAAATCATTTATTTCATGGCCAAATTTACGTGATTAAACATAGGTATTTTGGTTATGCAAGATGTAAATTTAATAAATTTATCCGCAAGCAATTTGCATTGCTTACCTGTTTAAGTTTTGGTTGATAGTTTAAAAAATTAGATTGCAGTTTTCAAAACTATTTTACAAAAGATTAAAAATCTATTGGAGTTTCTTAAATCAATTTTTATATCTCAACATCTTCTGTTAAAACATGTTAAAAAACATATAAGCCAAATCATCATACTATGTATAAAATATAATGCTTTGTTAAGTTATTAATTTGGTTGTCCCATTGGCGCACCCAGGGGGGTAAATAGGGCAGTCCCCCCCTCCTACCACCAAAAACAACTCAAATTAATTTTCAATAATTTGCCAGCAAAAAAGGATCACTCCAAATAGTTTATAGAGACATCCAATTCTCAAAAATTTGCCAGACTAGGACCATACCAAATGACTTCTAGAGGCATGTAATTTAAAAGGACTACTCCAGAAAGATTATAGAATCATCTAATTTTTTTAATTTTCAAAGAAAAAGGCTCCTCCAAATAGCATCGAGGGGGATCCATTTATTTTGTAGCATTATTGCTTGTGGCTTATTGCTGCTACTTGTACAATTATTATAATTGTAAGGGATTCCATATTTAAGAATCAAATAGCCAAAGCTATTATTTATGCTTTTAGTGAGTATTACTCCATCTAGATATAATATTCTGAGAATTGAAAAATGACCCTGGGCACGGGATGATTCCTGGTTAGCTCAGTGGTTAGAGCATTGGCGTAGTAAGCCAAAGGTCCCAGGTTCAATTCCCGTGTCAATTTTCAGAATATATCTGTTATTATATATCTCAAAGCATAAATAATAGCTTTGGCTATTTGATTCTTAAATATGCAATCCCTTACACTGATAATAATTGTACAAGTGGTATCAATAAGCCAACTACAGAGTCGAAGGTGGCTGCGTTATCTGATAGCTCGTGATCTTAATAAAATCACACATTTGTAGCCGACGTCAATCATGGACTCTGCCTTAAAATATGAGTGAAGAATGACCCGGGGCACAGGACGATTCCTGGATAGCTCAGTGGTTAAAGCATTGTCGTACTAAGACAAAGGTCCCAGGTTCGGTTCCCGTGTCCAGGTGTCATTTTTCAATTTTCACAATATGATATATAGATGGAGTAATCCTCACTAAAATCATAAATAATAGCTTTGGCTATTTGATTATTAATTCAATAGCTTGTTTATTCTTCTAGTAGATTGATAAATATGATTTAATCAAAACACCATAATCATAATTGTTTGATATGTTATAGTTGAAATATCAGTGTAAATTAAGATCCTATGATAGAGGACATTTCAAAGATACAATATAGAAATATTTACTTATAAAAATAATTTGTAGAGGTAAAAAATTGTGGCATGTTATCATATTTTCAATATCAAATAAAATAGACATTGATACCAACTCAACTTTAGATAAATCATGTCGGTGTAGTTCATTTCAAGATGAATAAAATCTGACATATTAGATATTATTCTTAAATTATTTTTTAAATATGAAATATCCAGCTTATTAGGGACAGCTTTTGTCATGAAAACACAAACATGGTCATAAAGAATATTGCTTGGATTTATACATTATATCTATATATGTATAAACAAAGCTACCTATTTAACATACATAGCTATACTGTTCAAACTATATACCACAGAACTAGGGATCTCCATGGTGTATTGAGGAGGAGAAGGTATAAGAAGATTGCTTATAATTTTTAATTCATGATACATGCCAAAAAAAGATAAGAATTTAAGTTTAATTAATGACATTTTTTGAATTTAAGATATCAAATGCTATTATACAAAATAATATTAATTTAATTTAATACCATACAGTATGTATTGTTAGAAAGCTCACCAATGCATCTGATTTTATTATCATAAGACAATTACAAATTTAAAGAAGATTTACATTAACATCTAGTTTATTATTAAGAGATCAATTTGAAGCAAAAATCTAGTACACAATGTAAAGTTAGTTTTGTAAATAAATGTACAATTACTACAAATTAGCTAAAATTATATTAAAGTCTAAAAAAGTTTTTGTCCAGGTGGTTAAACCAGGTAGTAATTAAAAATAGTGTTTAGCATTTCTTAAATAACTTAAAACTTCTTAATTGCAGGTTCTCCAATGATCACTTGGAGTGACCAGACATTTTTACAAATTCATTAAAATGTTGGCAGTAACTGGCAAATTAATGTTGGCATGATTATTTGTAGTAGACATATCGCTTTCTTGGTGTAGCTGTTTCTCTGCTTTCTGTAGACTTGAAAGCTTCTTCTACTTGTTCTAATGTAACAAAACTAACAATTAAAACATTCTAAAATGAACAAAGCTTGAAATGCATCATACTTTCCAAGACAAACGAGGTAAAAGCGTTTGGAAATGTGTGCTTCGTCGAATGTAACAAACCCACATCCCTACGTTTTTCCAACAAACATCAACAAAAACTGTGCATGGCCAGTGATCTATCCTTTTCGGCTGCAATTACATAGATTAATCAGCATTCCGCTGTGTGGCGTCCCATGTGAGTGACAGGCATGGGACATCTTCATCGCTTTACATTCTTGTTTGGTTAGACTGGTTACCATCAAATACATTTCTTCATCCAAGTGTCTTCTTTCAGTATTCATGTATGTTTGGTTTTTTTGTTAAGAATGTAGGCATTTGTGTGTCTTTAATAATCATCATCATCATCTTTAACTCTTTGACTTGTTGGTATGTGGTCATTTGGTTTTGAAATATTAATCTCCTTCATTCCATATGATTGACAGATATGGAAACTTGTCTACTGCACCAGCTGTTTATTTTTAAAATTATTATTGCTTCTCTTGATGATCAGATTCATGTCTTGCTGCATGGATGATTATTGAAAAACATTGCCAAGGTTGATTGAACTAATAGTGATTGGTAACATTTATGATATTTTAGATACAGGTTGTTTACAAATGTGAAATAAATACTAATTATTTATGTTATATATATTTAAATATAAGATAAATTCAACATTACAACTATTAACACTATTAGCCAATACAAATTATTATAATTAATCATTATTTACTTCACCGTTCTTTTCTACAATATTTACTTTAAAAAAATCAATTCTTATTCATTCAATTATGAAAATAAATTCAATTTAAAATGGTATTGTTCACAATAAATCTCTAATTATATGTTATGTTTATTGTTTCACAGTGATGAGAAATATAAAATAATTATTTTACTTTTGCTAAATCTTATTTTATTAAAAATTGTGAAGATTATTATTTGTTTGTGTGATTTAAATATGTTTATAATTTTCTTTTAAATATAAATTATTCACAACTTGTGAATGTGTGGAATGCCAGGCCTCCACCGTGGTTCGAATTCCACGTTAAACTGTAGGTCCTCCATTTCATCTCCCAATCACCCTACCATTACACATTAGTGTAAGTGGGTATAACCCGAACAAGTAGTAATACATGGAGCTAATAATAATAGTAATTTAAATATAAAGTGTGTTATAATTTATAATGTATATTTGCCTATGTTTAAAGTAATATTTACGTTAATACATTGAATTAAAAGCATTTTAAATTCAATTGTTCATGTGATCGAAATACATAAATATTACACCCCATTATCTAAAACTGCTTCAAGCCCAATATTTGGATCATGTAAATTTGGGATTTTTATATATATTTGTGCCTGCCTTGTATTATTATTTTGAAAAACCTATACACGATTTGCAAATAACTTTTTAAAACTGATAGTAATTACCATATCTATTGATCAAAGGAACTCAGAACTAAGTTATTATGCTTGAGTGTAGAACATTAGACCAACTTCAAGGTTTTCTGAGTTGAAACTTCCCTTTTAAACTAAAATTATTATATTTTTATAGGTTTTAATACATACTGTTACCATAGAGATTTCAAATAATGTAGGCTGTTACTAACAACATCCTACTTTCTAGATTGCTATTTGTTAGAGGGATATAAAATATATCAATACTATATTACAGTAACTCTATAAGTGTAAATTTGTTAAAATCACAAAAAATAACAAGCTAGACATTTATAGTCATATATAAAAGTAGTCACAATAGTTTTTAGTTATTAAACCAAATAGGCTCTAAAAGTAATTAAACATTGCCAGAATAAATGTTACCTTATGCGATATGTTTTATCCTTATTATAAAATATTGACAAAGACTACATTTGGTTGTTTTTTTAAGTTGTGTGTAAGGGGATGGGGCAGTATCACCCTTGTCTTGCACTAATACTAATAATATATTTACCCGCCTCGGTGGCGTAGTTGGCTAACGCGCCAGTCGTGTCGGGCCAGATCACCGAGGACGGGGAGATCGAGGTTCGAATCTCGGTCAGGTGAACTGAGAGTGGTTTTTCCTAAATAGTTTTCCACTCTCCCTCCATGCAAATGCGGGTTCACTTCCTCTAAATTCAACCTTCCCAATTCCTAATCCATTAGTGTAATTAGTACTTAAGCGTATAACCCGAACGGGTAGTAAGACGCAGTGCTAAAATTAATTAATTAATTAATAATATAATTTTTTTATTCCTAGTATTTAACATGTACTTTCTAAATCAACTTTCATATCAGCACATTACTTAAAAACTAGCTTAATTTTAAAGCAAACACAGCCCCAAGTTTTTCCCCTCATAATAATTAGGTATGTCACTAAGAAATGAGATAATCTCAATTCTGCTAGTGATAAATGTTATGGCCATGTTGAGAATCAAATTAATGTGATTATCATGATCCCTTTAGGTACCTTGGATTCAATATTATTTTGTAATTTGTCTGTAAGAGAGTTGGTTCCATTTATAATTACACTACAGTAAGAAAAGGTAAAAGGATTAATGAGAAAACACTTTGAGCAAGGCCGTAGCCAGCCAATAATTTCACAGGGGGTTTGGTGGGCACATCCTCCAATTGCCGGAGGCTAGAAAAAATTCTAAATATTGAACACCTCTAGAATCTCTCTGAAGTGCTATTTATGGTAACACAGCCCCTTAATTTGTATTTGTACCTTAATTTTTATATTGTTTGAACCATAAATAAAGCCATATATACTTTGTTTATAAAATTTCAGGGGGGGTTTAAACCCCCAAAACCCCCCCTTGACTACGGCCTTGACTTTGAGTTGCATTTTCACTAACTAAAATGTATTTTGAAGGAAATAAATCAAAGTTTACAAATTAACATGGTCGGCCATAATAGCCTATTTTTAAACATTTAAAATAGACACTTTTAAACTCTTTTTTTAGATATGTACAGTTCCCTTTAATTCCCACTGTAAACTGACCAGATTGTGTGATAAAAGGATTCTACTTATTAACTAAAAAACTAGATTTGAATAATATTCATAGCAATTTGTTAGTAAGGAGAGTTATAAAATTGAATAAAATTGAAATTGAAAGAAAGCTTAATGTTATATTCAACTAACTTGAAATTTGTAAATTCACTACACGTCAATTCGTAAA